>JAFBJQ010001306.1:730443-805079 GCA_016785345.1 Trinectes maculatus
GAGAGAGAGAGAGAGAGAGCGAGAGAGAGAGAGAGAGAGAGAGAGAGAGAGAGAGAGATTGTGTGGAAATCTTTGAAACCATTTGACCATGAAATGCTCAAACTGATTTTATCATTGCCATTGTGCAGGACCATCTTACACCTCATCTTAGTTACACCTTAGTTATTTACATTGTCATGTTCATACCTCAGTGTACCTGGCCGTGTGTCTTTGTGTACTTGAAAACACAGGAATTCAAATCCCTAATTTCTTTAAAATCCTTGATTTGTCCAAAAATAATAGTTTAATCATTGATGGGTGTTGCTCCATCCAAAGGACCTTCTGAGTCAACAGATGTCTCTGAAATAAACAGAACCTTTGCCATTGGCTGTTTGTGGACTGTGTGATCTGTGTTAGACAGCATGTGAGGAATGAGCAGACAGCGGTGGCCTCTGGGAAGAGACCGATATTTACAGTAGTCGAGGCTCTCACAAGCACTGACGCTGTTAAAGTCAAACTATTTTACTATTTACTAGCTCCTCGTCTGGTGACTTGAAGACCAGGACAGATATAAGGTGTTGCTTTGGGCTTTTGTTTTCCCTTTTCACTGTGCTGTTTTGTTTCTCACTTTAGCCACACTGTGTTGTGAGTGACGCACACATGAAAAGCACACATGCATCCCTGAAGGTGACATAAGCGACCACATGCTTTCAAGGACTTAAGAGCAACAAAGTCCATAGCCTTTAAACTTATTGTTTGACACACAAGAGGGAATAATCATTTGATATTTCATTTTTATCAGATGCACAGAAAACATTATTTATAAGTGTTCAGTAAAGGTATAACACGTATCTTTGTAGACTTCAGTCCACATCTCTTTGCGCAGGAGTAATGTGAAGTGTTGTCACTGATGAGGAATATCCTGCCCAGTAATTATTTTTCCATCAGGGAAAACGAAGCAGGCGCGTAAAACAGATAAGACAAAGGATGTTTACCACAGTGTGATGGGAAACAGGAACAGTCTTATAGGAAATATTTAAAAATGTCTAATTTAAGCACTCTGACAAAAACAGGCACGGTGAGGGACAGCTTATACTCTCAGACTATAAGGAGAATGTGACTACTGGTACACTGAGCATGCGTGGCAAAGGAGGATTTAAAAAAAAACAATAAAAAGTGAATCAAACTATGGAGTGAGGGGGCACAAGTGTTAAATTATTTACTTTCAGAGTGTTTGATTTCTTCCTCTGTGGCTCCAGGCTCGGCAGTGTCACTGGATCACTGATATGAATCCCAACGGCAATATCTCAGCAACTGCTTTTGCCATTATTTTCATGCAGACATTCACTATGGCCGGAGGATGAGATCTAATAGCTTGGCTGAGTCCAACACTTTTCTTCAAGCTCCACCATGTGGCTGACCTTTATGTTTTTAGTTGAATATCCTTGCCATGACATTTTGTCTAGATAGTTGATTTGATGAGGTCAGATGTCTAGTGCCAGTGTTCAGCATTGTCGGTGTGAACATGTAAGCATACTAGTATTAGCATTTAGCCTGAACAGCCTTACAGCTACTAGACACTAATTCACAGGGACATATTTTGCACCTGCTGCGGAGTGTGAATGCCATTGGCATGCTGGTCTTAAAGTCAGGTGCGGAGCCAGATCACTGAAGAAGGGCACATTATTACAGCACTATGTGCCACAATAGTTGCGCAATCAGCATAGACTCTTGTTACACACACAGATGTGTCCTGGAGCACAAAGTGAAATAATTTCCGATAAATGGAGGTGGTCTGTTTTACTACAAATCTGCCCTCAGTGAAATCCACTAAATCGCAAGCTTCTGGCTGTGAAAGATAATGTATAACGGCATTCCAGTGATTGTTCCAAAATAACTTCGCCCAAAACACACCCATGGCTAATAAAAAGGAAAAAATCTTGGTGCAGGCGTAAGACTGCTGTAAAAGTTGTAAAAGTAGTTGTTCATCAACTGAACAATTTGTAATTTGATGATCAAACATTTTTAGACTTTTTAATACACAAAGTTACATGAAATGTTGAAAAGACATTACTCAATAATCCAGGATGTTGACGCTACTCATTAATTTTATGTTTCTACCAATCTTAATACAGAGTAGAAATGTTGTTGATTACTCATCTGGTTTGTTCAAGTAAAGGGTAAATCAAATCAATGCTCTCTCATACAGTATGATAATAATTTTACTGTACAGTCGTCTTTACCAATAATGAACAGTGTGAATAAACTACTAAACCCTTTAATGAGCAAAGTGAAACAATGCCCTCCTCTGTTCTTCCAAATAAACTGGGTCTCTGTGTATTAAATGGTGGAGAGTGTGCATAAAGACAAACACCAAAAGAATAAACCCAGCTACACTAAAAGCTTCACCGAGTAACGTCAGCTCTGAACTCACCATCCATTCGGGCCCATTATGAGCTCAGAACACTACAAATAATGGAGCTGATGTAGGGATGGAAGACGTGCGGCGCAAATAGATGGTGAACTGAGATCTGCTCAGACAAAGGAAAGGCAGCAAAGCAGTGACAGAGCTTAATCATTCAGCAGCAAACACATACACACAAAAAACAAACAAACAAATAAGGCTCGTTACATTAACACTGTGGTCTGCTGACAAACCCATCGTTACATTCACATTGCATAGCTGACATAAAAAAAAGTCCAAAAACGTTCACATTTCAAAGTAAGCTATTTAAAGTTCACTCAATGTTTACTTAAACAGATGGAGTGTGGCTGAAGTTTGAGGGATAAGTTATGTCCTGTGTATGGTGTATAAGTTGATATGTGTTTCTGACCATTAGCTGGTCCATGGATGTTTGTCTGTGGTTTGCTTTCTACTAAATTAAGGCTATCAGCCTACAACATGTCAACATAACTTTATTGTTCAATTCGTGAGGTTTCTTTATTATTATGCTGCAGTAAACTGAAGTAGATTTTAGCATTTAGGATTATTTAATGCTTTGTTTCCATATTGTCTTGCCTGTAGGTTTCTGAATTACGTGCATTATTTTTAAACTGCTGTAGTGACCAAAAGAGGAGTCTTGTCTTCTCTTGTCTTAGGATGCGTATAAAGGTGTTTCTCCTGGAGCCACTTCCCTTAAGTTTTCTGAAATACAAACTTTGACTAGATTTGGGTGTTTTTCGGAGGTCCACTCTCACTGGTACTGCTCCTGGTGGTCCCCATTACCATAATGTTCTTCATCCTCCTGCATGGTCACCCCTCTCTTCTTTTTCCAGCCATGTTTACGACCGGATGAATTGTCTGTTGTTCCGTAACTCTTTTTGGGAGCCATCATGTTTTCACTGTTGAGCTCTGACTCTTCAGCCAGCTCATCCTCTTCAATAATGCCACATTTTTCCTCACTTGTGCTCTCAGGGTTTGCCCAGTCCTGCTGCTCTCCCGAAGCAAAGATGGCATAGAAGATGACCCCAGTGTAATGCACCATGGACGCGATAACAAAAACATTCTGCCACTCCAGACGAGTCTGTGGGGAGATGATCTTTCAGTGATCTACGTCTGCAGAGATGCTGTTGTAAGTTCTCTGAATTACTCATAGCAATGGAAACACTACAGCTGTGTTGTGTATAACACACTTTACCGCTCTATAAATTATAGATACATGATAACATATGGATCAATTGTGTTTTGCCATTTTGAATTAAGAATAACACTGACCAACATGTATAGAAAAATTAATAATAAATAAAATGATTTCACCAGATGAGATTAATCTGGGCAAGATAAGAGCAAACTATCTATAATCTACTGGTGAAACAACTGATAAACATTTGTTGAAAAACACTGTATGCAAAAATTAGCCGGTTGTACCTTGTGTTTAGTCAAAGCTCCAACAATCAAGGGACACACCATTCCTGACAGTGTTCCCACCCCATTAGAAATGCCCATCAGGATGCTGGCATAGCGAGGCGCAATATCCAGATGATTGACATTAAAACCTAAAAGTACACAAGACAGTATATCATTACAGTAAATGGTCTCTTGGTTTAAGGAGGGCTCTAATACTTTGCATAACATTCATTTTAAGCTTTTTTTGCGCTGAAAATAATGAATAAAATGCTTAGGAAAGGGGCCTGTTTGACACTTTGGCAGAACAAGGTATAGCATATGGCATCACACCAAAGACAACATAGTACTGCATTTCATTTTTAGTCTTCAGTCTTTCATAATCAAAGAGACAGATAAAATGACTCACGAGAAAGCTGCATACTTGCAACACCCTGTGCATTTGAAGATTTCCAAATCACACATTTCAAACAAAGCCCGATGTTTTGGAGTTGCTGACAGAGTCAAAGTTAGTTTCTTTTTTATTCAGCTGTGGTAATACCTGAGATGGCAAATCCACTGAAGCCCACAGCTAGGACTAGGAAAGAGATGGCAACCCCTCTAGTGTGAGAAAACCCCACCACCAGCAACAGAGTAGCCTCCATACCAAACCCTGTGACAATACAAGACCAGAGAATGAGTCAATATAAGAGACAATAAATATATAACTAAATCACTACAGTTTAATAACACAACAAGATGTAATGCTTCCAGTTCACAGTGACGTACCTCCGCAGTTCATGAGTTTCCTCACATTTGTGGTAGACATGAGTTTGTTACTGCGTAAGAAGTCAGCCAGCTGACCCCCAATAGGAACCACAATTGTCATCACCATGTGCGGAACAGCAGAGAGGATCCCCACCTGTGCAGTTCACACATTCCAGGACCAACAATCAAAATTAATCCTCATGAACAATCTTCCATTACGGATACTTCAACAATGTCTCTTGAGATAACGCGACCTTGCTGATGGGGAAGCCAAAGACTTCCTCAAAATATGCCGGCTGGCTGATGAGGAGAAGGTAGAAGGTCCAGCTGCGGCAGAAGTTTGCCACAATGATGGCATACACGGGCATGGAGGTAAAGAAACGACGCCAGGGAGTCTTGAATTTCTGTGATTTGAAGGATTTTAGTAAATAAAAAATTGTTCTGCCGGTTCAGCCTGACGCTGTGATTGACAGTATGTTACATATACAAACCTCAGTAACACTCATTTGGTTGGTCGTTTCACCAATAGTAGTCTCGATGTACATCCTCTCCTCGTCTGTGATTGTGGGATGTGCGGCAGGACTTCCATATGCCAGCAGAAGCCACAGTATGTACCATAGGATCCCGAAAACACCTTTTCATGACCAGACAGCAGCAACATAGCAAATGAATCCATACGTGTACACTTATAGGTGTTTAGAGTTGTGCTGAAGCCTTGTTACAAAACAGCTGGAGGCCAAGACAGACTAATTAGTCCAGACCTTCTGTGGACCGCAAGAATTTTCATTATTAAAATGAAATGAGAGAGGTATGAGTCACAGAGCCCAGACAGGAAAATGCTAATTTACATCAATAAATCACAAGATTATATCACATCTGAACCAGAGTGGATTTTTAATAAAACACGTTTGGCGAAGTATGAGTTTTGTGTGTGACTATGAGTTAATCAGTTTAATCAAACTCAAAAGCAATTCAGATAAAACCCTTTGTGCCATGCATGTAGAGTGTGACCGCCACAGAGCAAGTCAAAGATGTCAGTCAAGGATTAAATAGGCTAATTGCATGTCACTAAACTAGCATCAAGAGAAACTGCAACATAACTCAGCATCTGAAAAACATCTCTCATGGTCCATATTAAAATATATGGTTTATTTAATGCATGCGATGTTGGTTAAATGTTTGTCTCACCATAGATATAAAAGACTGAAGACCAGCCAACGTATTGAACAAGCACGCCAGCTAAAGGCATAGCGATCACTGCTCCAGCGTAGGACCCTGGGAAAAGGATGGGATAGGATTTATAATGTTGCCAACAGTAACATATGATCTGAGAAATAAAATATTGAGATAAGATATGTTGCCTCATCTTTATTTACCGTAACTAAAATGAATGAGTTATCTGGTCACGGTGCCTTTAAATAAAATACACACACACGCACACGCACACACACACATATATATATATATATATACAGTATGTTATTCAAAAAATGCTCTGGCACCTGGTGAAAGGATCCATTGATACTGTCTCAATGGGAAGTGTTTTAATGTATTTTATATTATCTGACAGATTCATGAATGACGTTGTTTTGAATATAGCAAGGAAGGTGAGAGTGCTTTTGGACAATAAACCCTGTGACATTTCATTTAGGTGAATAAATGGAGAAGCTCCTTCAGATTACGTAGAAAATGTCAAGATTGTATTGATGCTTTGGTTGTCATGGCACCAAGGTACAGTGCAGCAAGCTTTTTTTATATTGTAAGGGACAACAGTGGACATCATCTGCAAATAAAGTAAATTAATCACTAAATATGTAAGGTTGTTTGAACTGACCAAACAGATCTGATATAAAGGGGAGGAGACAAAAGTACTTCTCACCACAAAATGAAGTGGTGGCCAGTCGACTCCGTTCAAGAGGTGGTGCCCATTTGGACCACATCCCATGACATGCTGGGTAGGTAACACCCTTGGTGAGACATAGTGTGGAAGAGATCAAAGGTCAAATAAAACCTGGGATTCATTTGACGATGTAAATATATTTACGTTGTTTGCTTACATTTGAGAATGAGGAAATTAAACCTGCCTCTGGACAGTAAATAACTGTGCTTTAACAAAAGGTTATTTGACCAGTCTTTAATACACAGTGGTACCAGTTGTTTCATGACTCCAGACCTAATTTTTTAAATAATTTGCCAGCCAACATGTTTTCCTTACCTCCACCAAGCCTTGCAGAATGCGAACAAACATGACACACTGGTAGTGGACCCTTGCTGCTGAGGGGATGAACATATTCAGCATTGATGTCAGGAAAATGGCTGCCCCAAACACTCTGTAGAAAAACCGACAGGTTATTTTGTGTAGAGAGAAAAGCTATTGTTGTATGACATATTATATGACCACATGCACCACAAAAAAGTGAGTTGCAAACTTAAGTCGTTCGAAAGAGATAAAACATGAATTTGTGTATTAAAATTCCTAAGTATGTCATCATTAAACATAAATGCTTTAAAAGCCTCTTACTAGAGCAAATTGTGTAATCTGATTAATATATTGATAATGTGATTATATACTGATGTAGTTCCTATCAAATCATGCAAATGTTTAACCTTCAGCTTGGACGATAAAGTTTTTCAAAATGCATCCTTACTTTTCCTACATTATTATTATTGTTGTTGTCGTTATTACTGCACTATTTACGTCATTGCAGGAAACCTAAAAAATGAATGCCATAATGTTTCAGTGCTTTGACTGTTGTATATTGTGACAATATTGAGATCTATAACAGGGAAAAAAATCAACAAACATCCAATCCAATGTCTGGGAGGTGTTATAGATATTAGCATAGCAGTTGCAGGCACTGTATCTCCAAACATCTGACAGTCACACATCTCATTCAGCCTCATAATAAGAGTGATCTAATGCCTCTTCTCTATATAAACCAAGACAAAGACGTCCCTTTCAGTCCACAGCTTTCTGCATCATCACCACTGTGCTACTCAGCTCTCTTCTCTTCCGTCCTTCGCTTCAACCCACCTTCTTCGCTTTTTCCAAAACAGTGTGTAAGTGACACTTGTAATATTCCAGTGGCTGGTGTTGCAGAGAGCAATCAGAGGTAGGATCTTTCATTATTAACTCTGTCAGTGGCGTGTCCTCTTTTCCTGTGAAGCTTTTATTACAGCACTGCTATCTGCTCCATCAGCACCGCTCACCACACCGTACAGCTTTAACCCTTTAAAAGCATAGGCTGAGGAGGTGCTCCCCCCAAAACCGAAGTGTTTCTTTCAGACTTTCCTGTGGTGGAGTCTTACCATGCAGTATGCTGTCAGGGCTGCAGCCAACGTGGACAGCATCTACCTCTGCATACCTCATATATCAAAACATTACTGTCTCAGTAGCAATAACGTCTGTTTTCTCTGCACTGATACTGGATACAAATCATGGGCTGTCATGAAGTCATTAAGTTCATGTGACCTGTTGGCAGAGAGCTTGTTGGAAATGAATCCACCAGGGATTTGAGTGACAATGTAGCCCCAGAAGAATGAGCCGTGGATCAGTCCCACTGTCTCGGGGTCCCAGTTAAACTCAGCTTTCTGGAGAAAGGGAAAAATGGCATTCAGGGGAAAATTAATTATTTAAAATGCAGTAGACTTATTTGTTTTAAAATACCTGTCAGCGTGAAGACGTTTCAAATTAATTGTTTCTCATGTATCACTTTCTGCCCAGTCCCCTAAAAACTCTATGTTCAGTTGCACCAGTATACCTGAAGCACCGGAGTCCCATTGATATAGACGGTGTTGTTGTTCACCATCTCCACAATGGCCACGCCGAGATTGCACCGAATGCCAAAGGAGATGCAGAAGCCCAGTCCGCTGAGGATGGCAATGATGTAGCGTTTCGGGAGGCCACCACAGCTGCAGTCCAGCAGCGGGGCAGCGCGTGGTGCTGATGCCACCGGACGTCCATCCTCTGTCAGCTCTATTTTGTCCTCTTCTTCTACATTGCTACCATCAATTTTCCTAATGAGTAAATAGCAGGGATATCTTATTATACATGTTCAGCATTTTGTATGTTCTTTCAACCATGTTCCTGAATTTGTGAATTTGATCATACTGTATTAATGGCATTCTGTCTTGTTGCTCCTTATATATATGTGTATATATATATATATATATATGGCAGGAAAACAGCACAGTAATAGTAAGCAGAGTGGAGAGTGGAGGCCTCTTCAAAGAGGCCAAGAGGTGAGGTGAAGACACACTAACAAAAAGGTCACAGTACTGCTATTATCAGGTGGATTTCAGGTGCATCACTTTACACCTGTTCCACAGTCCATCTCTCCCGCTGTCCCACTGCGCCCATTAACTACATTCTTCTACCTGCAGAAGATTGTGATGCAGTTCTTTCCCCAAAACACATGAACCAGAAAACGAGTATATCAAGCACTCAAATCCTCCATCATATTGTGTATTGTGAAATAATGCACTGGAGAGATAATTGGTTGTAGCTTGACATAGCACAGGAAAATAAAGAGTCTTCAGTACCTTTGCATGACAGTGTAGATACAGTTACATGATAGTGTAGATGCAGACAACCAAACTGGACAACAGTATCATAGACCAATTATGAACTTGCATTATGGATATTGTCTCGTCTCTCCTTGAAATAAAAATATTGTCAGTAGATGTGTTCTGTCCTTGCAGAACGGTCACTAAAAACAGCGGTATTATTGTTACTGTTAGTATTTCTGTTGTTGTTACTGTTGTTATTATGTATATTTGTGTAAGTCACTGCATTCCTATTCTATTCATTTAAAAATCCCACATACATGTACTGATGACAGACACACACACACAAAATGAATTTCCCAGGAAACTGCCTATTCAGTGCTTTATTTCTTAAAACACCAACAATGTTCCTTCTATAATGGGGGCTCCCACCTCTACCAGACACACAACATTTTGTGAAATCAGATATGAAATATGTATTAATGTCTTAAAATACAATCTGCAATGACATCGCTGTGATTGCCAAGCAAGCACAAGAATCAAATATTTATTTATCATTAGAATCTCTGAGAACACACCGGCTTATTGGTTCACTACCAGGATCTCTGACAGCAGATATTCCAGTCCTCTTAGTTAAATCAATCTTGTTTTAATCTCCAGTGTGAATGCAATACATAGACAATGAGAGAAAAGCCTGGGCTTATTACACGCAATCCAACACTATCTTGAAAGTGTCATGCATCCTTCCCACTCCCCTTCGTTCAAACCCACTCACCTTTGCAGTTTTCCCAGAGAATTACCCACAGAGTTCTTCGCCTCCTCTTTCCCAGGCTTTAATACCTGCTCCTTCAAACCTGTTAACCCACCAAAAGGCATTTTTCTTTCCTCTATTCTTTCTCCAAATCGATCTCAAAGCAGTGTCTCGGTACTTCAGTCAAACACTTTTTTAGATAAAAGAAAAAAATCCACTAAAAGCTGTTCTTCATCTTCCCTGAGTTTGTGGCACTGGTGGCAGGCTCCACCGTTCAGTGATGCCAAGGGTCCGTCAGAGGTAGCAAAGACTTTTCAGAGGTGAGTCAGAGATGATGTTGAAGTATTCCTCTGTCCAAAGTACCTTTCAGTCACAGCCTCTGGAACTTGTTTGATCTCCAAGTGATCCATCCAAGGTTGATAAATATGGAAGAGACCAAATAAATGTGTAAAATCCAGCTTTTAATTCGTAGACATAGTGAACCCCTTTCGTGTGCAGCCTAACTAAACGATCTGCCCAGATCTTCTCTCCATCTCATAACTCATCCATCGCTGGTGAGGAGGGGCAGGTGTAGCTGGGTTTCTGAAGGCCAGCCCCTTGCCAAATACATCACCATCTTTATCGTGATCATCATCCAATCCCCGGCACCACCTATTCGCCTACTTAGGTTCATCGGGTAACAGCCCAGTGGACAAACAATTAAATATGTACGAGCTTGACAAGTTGCATTGAGGAAAGACACAGAGTGTAACTGGACTGCTGTGGTGTAAAATGTGAGAAGGTGAAACCTAACACAGGTTAATGCTCCCAGGATCTGCCGGCTTTTCCAAGTTGGCTTTTAACATTTTTTTTCATTTATGACGGACTGACAAGTCATTGCAGGTCATAACAGCAGCCATAATGCTGTATAGTTATGTGCATGGACACAGCACCACCATCTATCTGACAGTGATGGAAGTGTCTTTAAAATGCATATTTAACATGCAGGGAGATACAGACTAAGTTATCCAAAAATGGAGATAATGCTTTTCAGATCAACAAATATCTGATATATGTATGGAGAGATAGATAGATAGAGAGAGAGAGAGAGAGAGAGAAGCAATATAATCTGTAAACAATCACTTTTAGACATAATGTTCAACTTGAGTCTTCTTATTGGTGTTTGACTCAAATCTTATTTTTGTGTGTGTCTCTGTAGTTACCAGAAACAACAAAGAGATTAATATTTTATTCAGTAATTGTTTAAAAGTGATTGTGATGCAAACGTGCCGGTGAAGGATTTGAATATGAACCTGAGGTAGAAGACATTTTTTTCTAAACAAGTCGTGTCTGCCATCTAGTGTTTGGAATTAGGGCGTGACCCATGACTTCATGTGTGTTTGTGCAGAGACGATCAATAAACTATTAAATTCTGACATGTATCCGGTATAGTCTATGCTGAAATACTACTAAGATAGTCCGGGTTCCAGTTTTTTCATCTGTGCAATTATAAATAAATACATACATGTCTCCACATAATTATGTTAACGTCATTCTATCTCATTCTCTTCAACTCTGCATGTCAGCTATAAAATGTGTTCATGATGTCACGCATATTAACGCACCTATCAGCGGTCGTTATGTGATGTTGACAAAAATAAAAGACTAGTTTCTGGATCCGTGAAAGCAGGAGTCTCTAAACTCTCTTAGCACGGTTTTTATTTGTACTCTTTGGTGTTTTTTTAATGAACGCAATAGATTTTCATGAATGAACAGTTCCGGAAAGATGATGCAGGCAGTGTAGCCTTATATGGTGTCACTGTAGCGTTAATTATGGCAGTTTGCCGTCCTCGTGGACGTATGCGTCAATGACTATCGTCATCAAAATGTTATTGCACGAGGACTAGTGTGTCCAGAGTGGTAACTTTGAATAATTAGGCCTAACTAAAATAAAATAATATAAAATAAAAAACAAACTTTCAATCAGAAATTCCCATTTATTTAAATTCGAAGACATTTATATTACAGAATTTGATAATATCCTTAATAAGCAGTTAACCAAGTTTGTTTATTTCCATTTAGGATTGCATTATAACAATGCCTCTCTCGACCTGGACAGACTTTGAGTGAGTAGGTACAGAGAAAATATTAGATTATATATTAATATTAAATATGAATAACTGTCTGTAACTGGATCCAAATTGTGATAATCTGAGGACTGTGTACAGTGTTCTTAATAATAACCTTTATTTTATAAGAATATCCAAAATATCTTTGTTATCATTGCCACATCTGAGACATTTGAACATAACAATATAACGTACAGGATGAGAAATATGTTATATATGGTAAATATTATATAATGTTTGGCGTGTGGAGGAAAGTGCTGAAGTTAAACAGTGGAGTATGTGTGGTTCAGTTTTGATATGAAAGGAGAGATGGAGGAGAATTGAAAAAAAAACGCGAGAGGCAGTAAAGAAACGTCGTATTTTTTCAGCGGCAATAAAAAAGGAGAATATTTTCCAGCGGACGTGAAGGGAGCACCGAAGCGGTGGAGCTGCAGCGGTGACTCCAGTAGACCGGCAGGAGGAGACTGCGCTCTGCCTTCCGCCTTGTCCCAGTTTCACTCACTGCACGTTGTTATTCCCGAGCCTGTTTCCGCGTCCGTCTCCGTTCCCTCCGCTTCTCTTCACCTGGGAAAAACCAGGCACGTCGTTTGGTTCGCACCCCGGCTCTCTCACAGCCAGTCCCGACGACACAGCAATATCTCGGCGTAGTGGACCGCCTCATCCATGCATTGGAGTGCTGGGCCGAACCGTACCGGCCCCGGCTGCAGCCATGTCGGCCAGGAATGCATCGGCTGGTGGCGGTGACAGAGCAGGAGGCGGCGAACCCGCAGGTAAATAAAACACCACACTGGCTTTTCATTACAGTGTATGTTTACGTAGAGGGACTCTGCGTCCTTACGATATGTACATTTATCATGAAACGGAATTTGGCGGTTTGTTTTCACTGGCTGTTTTTCACCGGCTAACTTTACTTTGCTCTTTTCCAAAACTAGGTCAGTAGATCAGTGGAACAAACTAACCATGTCCGGCGTTTATGTAACTTCGCACGACTTTGTTCGCCGTATCTCGTGTGTTTTGTGCAAAATACGTGGTTTATTTACGTTTGTCATGAGCGACACTATTTTAAACGCGTACCCTGTATGTATACTGTGTCGACTAGCCAATGAGAAGCTATGCGACAAAACCAACGCTAAGGTTAGCTTAGCAACGCTAGCATGGCCTGTTTACCGGGACAACGGTCTCCTCAAAGTGGCCCTTTCTATCACATTCAGTTTTACAGCCCAGCATATTACCCCACGACAGATAGTCCTGACATGTTTAATAACGCGAGGTTTCCGAAATAACCATTGTCACGGTGTGTTCAACGGGTTATTTCCTGCTGTTTAGGCCCATATGTAGATAAGCTACAGTATATGTCCGCTCGACTGAACCGGCTCAACTGTTTATGTCGCGTTAGCATTACTGTTGGTTTACTGTATAGCACTTTAATTGAAACAATACTTTGCAGCCTTTTCCTACAAACTGAGATGAATTGGTCTCAGTTCGACTTCAGTTAATTCACTGAAATAGTCCCAAGCATAAACGGGGACTGTTGTTTAATACTTTGAAGACAAAGCAGTTGAAAGCATGAAGTGAAGCATAGTAATATGATTTTAGTATCGTACATTTTGTAATGGCTCATCACGTTTGTCTTCCCACGACGCTGAAAATGTGACGAACACAGTTTATTTTATGTCCGTGAGGAAGCATCCGGGGTCCCAGACAGCGGAGCTTCAGGATTTAGGTTTTCAGGAAACCTGTGTTTGCATTTATTTTGATAAATGACTGTCGACCTGGTTCATCTTCAACTTTATAGGTTAGTAATGACCAGTACTGAGATGTTCTTGTTGAGTTGTTTTTATATCCCTTAAAAATGTAATGATTACTCTATTATCTGGGTAGAAAATCAAACAGAGAGATTTTCGATGAATAAATGATACCAGTCATTTTCCCGTGAAAAAATGTAGAATGATAAAAACGTTCCAGTGATTTAACCATTCTCTGCTTTTGTGTGTCTTGCATGATAGCAATCAAATGTGGATGGGCTTTGGGCCATTTAAAACAAAGGATCAAGAAAAGCATTGTCATATCAATATAACGAAAAAGGATGTTAGTTGCAGCGCTGATCATACAGTACTAAGACATGTAAGGAAGCATTTTAAATCCATGGAAGCTGGCTTTATATCCTGTGATTTATGGTATTAAAATGCTCACCACATTTCAACGCATTTGTGAATATTTGTTGAATTTGAAATCCCGTTTTGGGATGATAGAGTTGACCTTTCTCTTTGACCTTCTTTTCTCCTTTATATGAGCATTTTTCATTGTTATGTTTGAGTACATGCTTCAGTATTAAATCATTGTGGAATTAACGGTCATAGGTTAGTAAAGTATGTGATGATGACTACAGCATAATCAAATTTTGCTGTTAACTTGGCATTAATGTAAGATTGCCAACTGAATATAGCAGATGCTGTGTGTGGGCATGATTTACTTCATTAATGTGAAGAAGGGTGGCAGAGAGTAGCTCATGGCCTAGTTTGACCAGCCTTAGTCATCTGTGGTTATTTTTGTTTTGCAAATTCAGTTGAAAGGTTTTTATGTTAATATAAACATGCCTGTAGTGTGATTTTAGTGGGTATTTTTGCAAAATCATTAAATGATAATATAACAAATAATAAGCGAGCATTGTATTTGTGATGCTATTACTTTCTGACAATGTGAATAAGGTGTAGGTTTGCTCAAGTGTAACAGATGCTCACTGAATGAGTTAATGAATGCTTGAGCCGGACAGGGTTTGTGGGAGCTGGCAGAGGTATATCTGCAGTATTTGGCGTAGTGTCAAGGGATCTAGTTGCCTTCTTTGTGACACTGTAATCAAAGAGACTTTTACAGAGGGAATGGGGTTAAAAATTAGGTTGTTACTGATCTATCTTTCAGTTATTTGGGTCAAAATTGAAAGAGATTAATTTTAAATGGACTTTTGAATATCATTTGACTCCCATTGAGGATCCAGGGTAGACGAGGTCCCTGGCACCGCTATTCAGATATGTTGAGAGATGACAAATGGGGCAGAATGTGATGTGTTGTAATGTAATGTGATATGTTGTAATCCAGCGTAAAGTGATGTAATATAGTGTACATGATGCCGATGAACTATTCATTGTTTGTCAGCTGCCATTAAATAAATAAAGAGAAGAAGAATTAACACGTGTGCCATTGTCTCAAATTTCTCTTTTGTATATTTAGTCACATTGTGAAAGAGCTATTTTATTTATGTCTAGGATTAATTTAACTCAAAACATTTGTGCAGATGTCAAGGATTCCACAAATCAAGTTGGGGGAGATACACCATACCAACCAGGAGGCTGATCATGGTCATTTGCTCCCAGGGTTTGAAGTAGTTCAAATTGCAAAAGGGAGTGCTGCTTTAATTACCAAACGTTTAATCATGCTCTGCAGATCTCAGTTTTTGTACAAGCCAACTCTACTAAACCTGTAATGTGACCTCTTTTTTATTATTGTGAAATTGTAGAAGCCGTAATTGGATACAAGAAAAGCAAAAACAAAAATATCAACAGATGTTGTGGTCTGACAGTGGCAGCTTTTGGTTATGATTTTATAATATTATTTAACTGTTTTAGTCCTTTAATAAGTAAAATACAAATCACTTTGGCTTTACAAAAGAAAACATGATCAGTGTACTGTCTGACTCAGACTTGCATGGGGCCATTTTGAAGGAGTGGTGTGATAGATGCAGTTTGTGAGTTAATGCCTCCTTGAATGCCTCCTCAGTTGAATGAATTTGTTATCACTTACATCTGAATATATTAATTTGCTTGAATTAACTCAGGTTGTGACCAGTTGTAGTATTTTTATGTTTTGCATGTTTCAGAAGATGTGCTGGTTGAGGAAAACCAAAGCAGTTCCATCTCTCTGTCCAACATGATGACCCCGTCCTCAGCTGCTGGCATGTCCTTGAGTATAGAGATGCCCCGCAAGCGCAAGGGCAGTATTGACAACCAGTGAGTATGACTGGAATGTTTTTTTGGGGTTTTTTTGGTTCAAGAAAATTTCATTAATTCACAGACTTAATCTGATTGTAGTTGGTACTGACAGTCATTTTTCATCCTAGGGATTCAAAATCTGCTTCTATCCCTGATGCAGATATGGACGACAACCAAAACGGGTACAGTGTGTTGAGCTTAATAAAATCATTTGATTTGTTGACCAGTTGCTAAACAGAAAAATAATGAACTACCTTTACATTAGGAAATTAATGCAAGGGAATGGTTTACAATTATACTGATGATCAGATTAATTATTAAAGAAAATAGTTAGTTGGAGACCTCTATACTGGGGAAGGACTACTCGAGCTTTCCTGTTGATTTTGTGCCAGTGCACATTTGGATGATGCTGCTCATCCACATATCCTTATTTTTAATGTCTTTTCTTTTCTACAGGTCAGATGAAGAGGACCAACATGTCAAAATGAAATGCATCAGGTAGGTTTTATGGCGCCAAAACTTTTACAAAAATGCTTCAGGTTCTTTTTGATAATTTTTCAGTCAAAACAGGAAGCTCCTTTATATCTGTTATATGGTTTCTTCAACCATGTCTCCACAGGGAGCCACATAGCCAAATTGAGAAGAGAAGACGGGACAAAATGAACAAGCTCATTGACAAATTATCAGCCATGATCCCGACTTGTAACCCCATATCTCGAAAACTCGACAAACTCACTGTGCTCAGAATGGCTGTACAGCACCTCAAATCTCTTAAAGGTACGAATTGATAGCCAGCAGTATTTATCACTTTCATCACTGATGCTTTCACTTAACAAGTGCTCTACCCAATAGTTCACTATAGTCTAGACCAGACCTGGGCAAATTACGGCCCGCGGGCCACATCCGGCCCTTTCTACGTCTCTGTCCGGCCCGCGTGAGGCCAATCTTAAATTACAACATAAATTAAACAAATATCTGTGTCTTGCTTGCAATAGAACAGTGCTGCTTTTATTTTGAAATTTGAAATTTTATTTTGAAAAGCGTCTACATTTACGTTACTTCCGTATCGACGTATGTGCGTGCGTGTGTTGTGAGTGAAGGTGAACAGTGATAAGTGACGCTAGCCAGGTTAGCCTCAAGATGTCGGCTCACACTAAGAAAAGAAAAGTTGGTAACGAATGCCGTGTTTTCAACAACACATGGACTGCCATGTATTTCTTTCTCAGAAATGAAAGGTAAAGCTTAATCGTCCGACTTTTTTTCTTTTTTTTTTTAACATGTCCTGTCCGACATTAACTGTTTTTGTCTGGCTTTGGATGAGAGCTGCGATGTAGGTGACACCACCCAGCTACTGTGTGGCCCTCTGACACAATTCAGGTTTCTCATGTGGCCCCTTGTAAAAATTAATTGCCCACCCCTGGTCTAGACTGTTTTTTAGGGATAAAACTGAAAGACAGCACGTTTAAAATTTGGTAGTCATGTTTTTTATTCACATGACCAAGTTTTTTCTCCCAACATTAAATTTAGTTAATAGTGTGTTAAAGTAGTTTGCTTTAAACTGCATAAATAAGATCCAAGTTTAAATAAGGTAGAATGTATTCTCATCTACTAAATGTTATGTATTAATAAATAATAAATGTATCTGTATTAATGAACTCACTGTCTATATTTTTAGGTTCAGCATGCTCCTTTTCTGAAGCAAGCTACAAGCCATCATTCCTTCCTAATGAGGAGCTCAAACACCTTGTCCTTAAGGTTAATATGCCATTGTACATTATATAGTAGAAGTTGTCATTTTGTCAACTACATATATATATATATACAGGGGGTCCTCGAGTTACGACGGTCTCAAGATACGACGTTTTCGTGGTTACGACACATCTCCCATGAACTTCCTTCAGCTTAAGCGGTTTGCCCCATAAATATGTACAGACTTCGCACGGGAACTAGTTGGTGCCAGCTCTCCAACACCTCCACAGCTAGGCTACTCTGCGTTGTGTTTGTTTGTGTGTTGTAAAATGGACGGCTGGCGGGGGGTGCAGCGGTAGCCGGTAAGGAGATGCACACGGACACAGATGGGTTCGGGATCGTGGCAATACCGTAGGTTTATTCACAACACAGGGACTACAAGGTTGATATCAGAAATCTAAAGGAAATGCTCATTACACTCGCAATATCAATCCCTACGGTGTGTCAAGAGGGACAAAAGGCAATTCACCATAGTAAACTCTTATTTTAGGGTGGTGTTATAGCGACATCTAGTGGCACAACTTATGAATGTATGTTCCGACTTGCGTCGAAATTCGGTTACGACACA
Source organism: Trinectes maculatus (assembly GCA_016785345.1). Lineage (NCBI taxonomy): Eukaryota > Metazoa > Chordata > Actinopteri > Pleuronectiformes > Achiridae > Trinectes > Trinectes maculatus. The sequence continues at coordinate 748,682 of JAFBJQ010001306.1, forward strand.
TTCTCAGGAACGGATCTCCGTCGTAACTCGAGGACCCCCTGTATATATATATATATATATATTTGTTTATTTGATAAAAATGTATAATATATATATAAGTATTCAGTAGACACATCTGTCTTGATCATGGCATGTTTGTTTCCTTCATTTTCTTCATGTTTCTTTTTATGCAGGCAGCAGATGGGTTCCTGTTTGTAGTGGGATGTGATCGCGGAAAAATAGTTTTTGTGTCAGAGTCCGTCATGAAGATATTAAATTATAGTCGGGTAACACTTTTACATGTTTTACTTTTTGCAGTGTCTTTGTGCAGAGAAAAAAATCCTGGGCACACCAGCTGGGTGGCAACGTCTTAGCATTAATGTAATGGAAATACTAAACCTATGACTGTTTGTATTTGGCATCCATGGTGTGCTCAGGGGTCAACAGTTGGCAGTTTGTGTGCTTTGTTATGAGCAAGAATCAGTTTAGATGCAGATTGGATCTGACATTTCTTCCTCCATGTTACAGTCAGTTTTATGAGTTGTTTTTTCATTTTCTTTCTACAGACGGAGCTGATTGGACAGAGTCTGTTTGATTACATCCATCCTAAGGACATGGGAAAAGTGAAGGAGCAGCTGTCAGCTTCTGAATTATACCCACGTGAACGGCTAATAGATGCTAAAAGTAAAGAGTGTGTGTGCCTGTCTGTCTGTCTTTCAAAGGCTACCTTTGGGGAACCCTTTAAGACAGAAAAAACACTTAATAGGGGACAAGCTGTTTTTTGTGTCTGGTTAAATTTGAAGCTAGTTATGGTTAAGTGGTGGTGGTTTGGGCTAGTCAAGTGTAATGGTCCCAAAACAATTACTGTGTGGTGTGTGAGGAAGCGTGCATTAACTGTCCTGTCATGTACCCAGCTGGTCTTCAGGTCCAGGCTGACCTCCCAGTTGGTGGAGCACGGTTGTGTTCAGGTGCCCGACGCTCTTTCTTCTGTCGCATGAAATACAACAAAGTTTCCATCAAAGTAGAGGAGAAAGAATTCCAGGCTGGCTCCTCCAAAAAGAAAGGTTTAATGAATTTGGTTTAATGAATAACCGCGGATATAATTTTTGTATTAGGTACAAAACAAAGAATGTGTTTAAAATTTGTCTTTGTGTGTTTCTGTAGAGTCGCAGAAGTACTGCACGGTTCACTGTACAGGCTATATGCGCAGCTGGCCTTCCTGTCAGCTGGGAGCAGAGGGAGAGGGAGAGGGAGAGGGGGAGGCAGACAAGCAGGATAGTTCCCACTTCAGCTGCTTGGTGGCAGTGGGACGCATCCACTCTCACTCCTCTCCCCAGGTTAACGGTGAAGTCAGAGTTAAACCAACAGTGTTCACTACACGATATGCCATGGATGGCAAATTCACCTTTGTCGATCAAAGGTAAAATAGATTTTCACTAGGAGCTTGTTTTTTGGTGCATGGCTTTGATGACACAACTTTAAATATTTGATGAGACATTTCAAATGCCTACCATTGAAATTTCTAACATCTATGGCACTGGTCAGCGGAATTATACCAGGTGTCAAAGTGAAAACAAATATGGTACAAATACAAATGGATTTTGTGCAGTATTTTATTAGTTTAGTATAGTATTAACATGACACACTTGTGCGCTCTTTAACACAACATTTCCTCTGCAGAGCTACGACCATTCTTGGTTATCTTCCCCAAGAGCTCCTTGGGACATCATGCTATGAGTACTTCCATCAAGATGACTTACCACATTTAGCTGATCGACATCGAAAAGGTAAAATTGAATTTTTCATTCGCATCATAGTGTTTAAGTTGTTAGTATATTTCAGTCTCTACTGACATGGTGCCTACAGTCTCTAACGGTGTTGACCAATTAAAATCAGGTTTGGATTTACAGTGTAGCTGCAGAATTGAAATTAACTTCAACACGCCTGCTACATTTTGATGCAAATAGATAACAGACTCTGAAATGTGAGTTTTCTTATTGTATATCTGCCTTCTTGTATTTCTCTTGTGGTTATAGTATTGTAGTATTGACTGTTTTAAGCAGGCAATAGAGCTCCGTTTTCACCACTTTATCCATTTAATTTGTCCTAATTGATTTCCTCCACAGTGCTAAGGAGCAAAGAGAAAATTGAGACAAACTGTTATAAGTTCAAAACAAAATATGGCTCTTTTGTCACCCTACAAAGTCAGTGGTTTAGTTTTGTAAATCCCTGGACCAAAGAAGTAGAATACATAGTGTCAACTAATACAGTCATATCGTAAGTATATGCTTAAATCTGATGCTTCCTTATCTGGATATATTTACAATGTGGAGACAATCATATTCATCGGTCCTTTTTCTGTTTTCTTGTCCAACAATAATACATGATCACAGTCAAGCTAGTCGGTCAGGAATCAAGTCTGAACAGTCAAGCAATTCCAAGACTTCTGAAGGTCAGTTTTAGTAGAAGATGAAAAAAAGTTTTTGTAGTAATAACATACTATAGTACATGCTTTGTTCTATTATGTTTGACTGATTATTTCTGTTAGAAGATGGCAAGAAGTCCCTCCCAATTATACCAGGTATTTCCACCACACCTGGAACTATGATTTATGCAGGAAGCATAGGGACCCAGATTGCCAATGAGCTGCTGGATTTTAACAGGTGCGGCCTCCCAACAAATGGAACATGTCTTTTTTACTTTCTTTTACAGTGATGCAGTTATACAACTGCAGCTATTTATCATTAAATAATGTCCATCTGCCTTAATGCAGCAGTATTTTTATTGCTACAGTTGTTATAGCTATTAACCTGTGTCTGTGCTACTTTAGGATGAACTCATCACCTTCCAGTGGTAATGTTAGCCCATTCAGTTTGCTACAGGATAAGTCTCCACAAACTCACAATCAAATCAGTAACAATGTAAGTTTCTGTGCTTGCTCATTTTTATTGATGTATTGGTCCCAGTTATTGCTTTCCCAGCATGAAAGTAATATAGTACAGGGGATCCTCGTGTTACGACGGAGATCCGTTCCTGAGAATCTGTCGTAACCGAATTTCGACGTTAGTCGGAACATACATTCATATGTATGTATTCATATGTAGATAATAAGTTGTGCCACTAGATGTCGCTGTAATACCACGCTAAAATAAGAGTTTACTATGGTGAATTGCCTTTTTTGTCCCTCTTGACACACCGTAGGGGTTGATATCGCGAGTGTAATGAGCATTTCCTTTAGATTTCTGATATCAACCCTGTGTAGACCCTGTGTTGTGAATAAACCTACGGTATTGCCACGATCCCGAACCCTTCTGTGTCCGTGTGCATCTCCTTACCGGCTGCCGCTGCACCCCTTGCCAGCCGTCCATTTCACATAAGTAAACACAATGCAGAGTAGCCTAGCTGTGGAGGTGTTGGAGAGCCGGCACCAACTAGTTCCCGTGCGAAGTCTGTATGTATTTACGGGGCAAACCACTTAAGCCGAAACAAGGAAGTTCACGGTAGATGTGTCGTAACCACGAAAACGTCGTATCTCGCGACCGTCGTAACATGAGGATCCCCTGTACAGTAATATATGGAGCAGTTGATGATTTAACACTTTAAACGCAGAAGAGGTGAAGTAAAATATTTATACCATGGTCTCCATGTCATGAATCAAATGTCAAATAAAGCAGTGAAATTTTCCAGTGTGCTCAAATTTATGATGCGTCTAAGTGGCATGTTTATGGGGTTGCAAATTGCTGACAGGGTAATCCTCCAACCAACCGAGATCAGTAGTTAACAGGGTATGCCCCACTCTTTGTGTAGGCTCAGACAGTATAAAATAGTCTAAAGTTAAGACTCAGTAATAGTAAGATTTTCAGATACAACTGTAGAGCCAACACTAGAGTACAGCAATAGCAGTATGTACTGTACTTGTAAGTTGTGTTTAAGTTCTCCCAGGGGTTAAAGTGCATAAAATAACCAGAACATATTTGATCTTTATCCTGTTTTCAATAAAATCAAAATGCTCCTGCTGCCTCTGCGATAATTTTCCTGTCTTTTCGTCTCTAGGTGCCAAATGGAGAGGCAACAGATATGGAGATTCCAGGAAAGTCTAGCTCAGATGATGAGCCCCAGGGAGCTGCATTCTCAGGAGGAGAAATACTCATGGGTACTCTTTCTCAACATGTTAAATAGCTTATCTCCAAATATATCTGTATATTACAACATGTATTTATATCCTCATGCGCCTTCATCACTTAGTCTTCCTTCCCTCCCTCTGCCACCTCATCTCTCCTCAGGGGAGAATTCCCAGCTGGATTTGGACAGTGTGGTTGGACCAGGCCTTAGTAGTCTTAGCAATGATGAAGCAGCCATGGCAGTGATCATGAGCCTCCTGGAGACAGACACAAACTTGGGGGAGGCTGTTGACTTTGAAGAGATGCCATGGTCTTTATAGACCCTGCTTTAACAGTGTGATGCTTGTAGCACACTGACAAAAACTTGGACCATCAGTTTTTTTGATGACAAGAATGACTTGAATGCTAACTCCAAGATGCTGCATTCGTTTTTTAAAGACTTTTATTTATTAGCTACATTTTTCCACATAAGCTGTGTCGTCTTCAGGTGGCTGCTCTAATATGAGCAGGATCATTGATAATATGGGATACCTTTTTTCCCTCTTCAGAGCAAGGATTTGCCTCTAAAGCCTTACAGCGGTCTGCCTGCCCTGAAACGCTGTTCCTTATTGCTCTTCTCACATCTGCTGTCATCCTCTGTTAAACTGAAGAGGCCTCACCAGGGTCACAGACCCATCAACACAAATGCAGAAACAAGGCGTACATGATGATGGCTCAAGGTTCCCAGTTATGCTGCTCTCTCTCACCAATATTTAATCAAAGGTTGGGAGTGGTGATGCAAAAAAATGCACTGAATTAATGTCATGTGTTTTTTTAAAGGTTGTAATTTGATTAGGTACTGTATGTTTCATTAAAATGCAAGGAAGACACCTTGACAACCTGGCCCATCTGTGTGACCCCTCAGGGTCCAAACCATAGGTAGGCACTGAACAATGGAAGACCACACTTCCATGACCTCTAACTTTGAGAGTACCTAATAATGTGCTGCTCAGAGGTATTTTGCTTGTCATTTAATTCATATTTTCAATGTAAGCGGTCCATTATCCTCTTTTGTACACTGACTTGAACAATACTTTACACACACACACACACACACATATCTATATCTCTATATATAGATATATATAGATATATATAGATATATATATATAATTTGTTACAATTGCAAACACCATGTCTTCAGGCCATATCTATCTTAAAGGGATAGTTTGCATAGGAATAATTTTAGTATGTGCACTTACAGACAGCCCTGGATTTTATTTGCCCTAGCTCTAAGCATTTAACAGAAATCATCCACCCTCAGAAATTTCTTAGAGAGGAGTCAGTTTTGGTGTTTGACCATCCATGACCTATATATTTTGTATAAGGACTTTGTATAGGGACTTAATGTGAATCAGCACTTTTTAAGTGCCGAAATGGACGTTTGGGAGCAATGGCTGAACGGCAAACTCATTTCCCGTTGTGTCTCATGGTGGAAGTGAAAACTCAGGGAGCGATGGAAGAAACGCCGCCCCTCGAAAATATACAATGGCAGTTCTTAGTAAGTGTAGCAGTATTCTAGCCTCCAGTTTACACTTTTCATTCTTTCCTAAATACTGTACACTGTGTACTCACCTGTGTCTGTGTTCACACTAACTGCTTGATAATTTTGCAAGTAAGCCATAGAGATAACTGATTTTTGTCTTGTATTCTTATGCACTGACCGTCTTTCAGAAGGTGTATATTTGTAATGTGCTTGTCAGACGCTCACTGTGTGGTCATGCGCCTGCATAAATTTAAAGGATAATGCTATGCAGAGCTATCATTCCATAAATTCTAGGCTTTAAGGTTTGTATCTTTTCTTTTTCATGTAATTTGTCACTCATATCATGCCTGACTTAACAGACCCTGGAAGGGATAAGATATACTCATGACTTGTGATATGACATTTGGTGAAGTCACTGATTGTATGGATCCTGCATCCATTTACCTTATTTAGAATTTTTCTCCTGCGTGCAATTGCACATCTTGGAGTTTTCACCACCAATTTCACTACTACCTATTTTGTAGTGATCACGTGGCAGGAACAAAGCCCTAATCTAAGGTGATATTTGAATTCATTTAAATATGGAAAACTATTTTCAAAATGAATTTCCAACAGACACAGAGAATTTTGGCCAAATAATACCAAAAATATATTTATATGTTTAGTCTTTTAAAATTATTGTTTGGGTTGATTTGAGAAAAAATTGTTAGCACTTTTATACACAGGCCCTATTAAAAGTTATCCTAAAAATGAAATATTATTGTGCAGCGTCTAAAAATTATAAAGTGAGCTGAATAAGATGTCTTCTGTCCTCATGTAATACCATACAGAATGTTGCTTTTATCAAATCACATTTTACCAGAGTGAACAGAGTAAAGAAGTGAGAGTACATGGTAATTGTTTTTAACCGCATTTTTGTTAAAAGTGTTTAGACTGTAGGTCTGCATCTTAACCCTTTGTCAGTTGTACCTGAACAACTCAAAACATAGCCATGTCTACTTATACAGTATATGGAACTGTGTACCTTCTATGCCACGCCAGTGTTCGTATTAGTAAGTCGGGCCACACTTCAGTCTCCTCTTAAAGACTGTTGAAGATTTCCAATAATAACTCTAATTTTTTAGGATAAGAATGGTGGTTGTGACTCATGAAGAATACTGTCTTTTCACTATAAAGCTTGAATTGGAGGAGCCAGTTGGATGGAGCTGCTGAACTCGTGAATCTCCTGCCTGTGTCCGAAGTGCCTTTGGACATTACTGCTTGGTCACACCATAAACCTGTTGTTGCTTTTGGAGATCGGAAGCCACATGGCGCCTTCAAAGACTTAAAATGGAGGGCTAAAATGTATCATTGGACTCACATGATGCGATATGACTTACTGTGCACAAGTGAAGTGAGAGCTTAGCCGCAGAGGGAACAGGCGCTGTACATGTTTGCTTTAACACTCAATACCTAACCAAACAACTGGAGCTATGGAGTTGTGCCATAGACACAAGTTGGTCCTTTTTAAAGGCAAAAAAAAAAGTTTTTTATTGGTTTTACTTTCTTTCATTCTTGTTCGATCATTGCACTGTTGTGGCTATGATTTCCCCAGAAGGCTAAAACATTGCTCACATTTCAGCTTCTTATAGTGACTAAGTTAAACTGAGGTCACACGTTTTGCTTTTGTCTCCTTTTGAAATAAAACACTAGATTTTGTAAGCTAGGAAACATTCTGTTTTAATTCCATGTCCAGCTTTGCGTGTAGTTGCATGCTGTTCTTGTATCATTTATTGTTATTGTTTGTTTTTAAATGATGTTGCATCATTAGACTTGGGATGGACCTGCACAGCTAGAGGGACCTCAACCTTTGGGCAGACAGTTGAGAGCTTGCTGCTGCCTCCATTGTATCTCTTCCTGCCATTTTCTTAGTTTAGTCTTGTTTGATTTGTGGCCTCCCCTTACTGTATTTGTTAGTGACATTATTGCTGCTACTTTAAACATGTCTGGACCCCAGATCTCCCCAGGTTGTCATGTTGTCAATAAATATTAGTTTACTAAACCTTTAACAGGAACTTTGTGTGTATTTTCTTGACTGTTTTTGGATCATATCAAAGAACATTTTGTAATTAACAGTTGAGTTAACAACTTAACATCAGTCTCATGTTTCATTGTAAAATTTTCTGTCCTTTATTGAAGCTGATCAAGAAGCTGCAGCTCTTTCAAGTAATTACATTTGCCCTCTGCCGCACTGTACAGCTTCCCTATTGTTCCTCCCTCTGAGGGGATTTGTGTTATTTGTCAGATGTGATGAGGTGGTTGGTGCAATTAAGAAAGCATGGCATCAGCTGGGATTTGCTGTGTGTATAAAGTCAGTGGTGAATACAGAGCGTTGCTGTCTTTGAAGAATGGGCCAAGCTGCTAACCTGCCTTGTAGGAAAGGGGAGTCTTATGTTACCGAGCTTTATGAATGGTTCAGGTAAGTGTTTTATTTAGCTATAGAAATGTATTCTGAGAAGTGGTCAAATTGAATGTGAAATGTGAATATGGCAGAAGATGTGTTTGAGTAATGGTAAACATAGACTCAACAGGTGTAAACCAGGGTGTCTTTTTGTTTTATTGAATGTTATTTTCTAAATATACATTGCATCTGTTTGGTCTTTTTTGATGTTTTGTCCTCCTTTTTGCTATATTGATTTAAATTTATACGTTAACAAGATACTTTTATTTCCTATTCACTGAGGATTCTTTTCCCCTCTATGCTGTGGTAAACTGGTTTGAATTCATGTGGCCTAATTACCTTGGCACTCTCAGGTGTAAACAAGCTTTGAAACATGGGTAATCTCCACAGGACTGGGATGAGTTGACCTTAATCTCTTAATTCTCAATTAAAAGGACATGTTTCTCCAGATACAAATCTGACTTCATCCAAACTCCCTAAATATTTTTTTCATTTTACATTTTAAAAAGTTTTTATATCCATGTACATGTAATTTTTTTGGTCATAGAAAATTTATTAACGAATGTCCAAGTGGGCTGATCACTCTTCATGAGTTTCAAAGGCATTTCTGCGATGGGACAGTGGGCAGAGAGTCAGCTGAGTATGCAGAGGAGATATTCCGCACACTGGACAGTAATGGGGTGAGGAAAGCACTTTGAAAGGCATTATATCTTGAACATCTGAACAGTCTGGAATCATTAAATAAAATGTACAGAATGTCATTTAATCATAATATCCCTTTAGTTTTTAATTAATGTGCTTCTTCAGGACGGGGTGGTTGACTTCAGGGAGTATGTCATGGCCATCAGTTTGCTTATTGACGGTTCAGCTGTGGAGAAGCTTTGCTGGTCATTCAAGCTTTATGACAAAGACAGAGATGGAGCCATTACAAAGGAGGAAATGCTAGAGATCATGCAGGTGTGTGTGTGTGTCCCTTTTTATGACGTACATAAACTCTGCTAGTTCATTTCATCATGTGAAAACGTCACAGATACTCCATCTTGCAGTTTAACTGGTGTGTGTTTCCTTTTGTTCCTCCCAGGCTGTTTATAAGATGAGTGTTGCTGCAGCTTTGACCAAAACCGGCCCACTCACAGCTGAAGAATGTACCAACAGGATATTTATGAGATTAGATAAAGACAATAATGGTGAAGAATAATTTCTCTCTCTTTGCTTGAAATCATGATGCAATGTTATTTTTAGCCGTAAACAATTGACATCGCACTCATTTCTTGAATATTTGGTGCCTTTATCCCCTAATTAGACTGACCACATAGGATAAATGTTATGTTTGTGTTGGAGTATTAGGATCAAGCATATACCTAAAGCTGAGGTAATACATCATATTTGAATACGTCATTCTATGTGCAAAAATTTAATTATTGAAGTGTATAGTTTATTTTCAAAAATATTTATGACCTATTCAGTATTAAGATTAGAATACATGTAAACATTAGAATTACATTGTAGTCAACAAGCATTAAAACACATTAAGTGCATGATTGATAATATGAGTGCCTGAAGTCACAGATTTAGGTAGGGCCACAACCAGATGATAAAAATAGAGCATGTTTTAATCACTGCCTTTCTTCGTTATGTGTGTAGACATCATCAGTCTGGAGGAATTTATAGAAGGAGCGCTGAATGATGATTGGATCAGAGAGATGCTGGAATGTGACCCCAGTACTGTGAAGGTGGAGAGGCCTGTGAGGAGGGACACTTCTTTAGGAACCCATGGTTGACCTTGAGTGGGCTATTTTATTCATTTAGTGCAGAGAAATAATCCAGTCGATGCTCAGTGTGAATTTTTTCAGAAAGCTTTCACTGCTTTGGTTTGTTCTTGTGTTGGTGTTTTCTCTGTCTTACCTGAATGTTTCCTCATTAAACAGTAGCAGTATTAACAGTGGTAGCTGACCAGTGGTAGACATTTAATATGCTTTGTAATATACCAGTAGTGGCAAGTAAATTACATATGTGTAAGTAATGTTGTCAGCTATATTGTTGAAGTGCTTATTTATCTTTTGATAATTTGCACTTATAACACTTATGACAGATATTGTAATTTGATGTCACCTACACATTGTTTAAAATTGGTTTAAAAATGATACAATGTTCCAAAAATGAACGTCTGTGTTTACACCTTTAATAAAATCTTATTAGATGCTTTTACTTGTACTTGACTATTTTTTTGCCTAATATCAATAAAGGCTGATTGTTTCTTGATATGAGATTTTTCCCACCGCTAGATGGCGCCTGTCCTCGTGTCACAATGACACGCTGGCACCTCCCAGACTGAGAAAAATGCGGCTTTACGTGTTGCAGCAAAAACATAGAAAGTTTCCAGTGGTTTTTAGACTCAGGTGTCTTTGTGCCTGGAAATGTCAGCTTTCATACGGTTAAACAGACAATTAATGGCTAAGCCTTTTTTCTGGAGTCTTGCCTAATGTTGATATTAACTGTTATTAAATGCGTCCAACAGCAATCACTCATCTCCCACTATAACAGCGCAAAAGTGAATGCGCCATAACCCGTCATATAAAAGGAGCTGCTCCCGACTCGGATCGCTCCAGGCGGCAGCGGGGCGGGGTTTTCCAGCTGTGACGTCCAAAGTGTTCGAGCACCCGTGTCGCTTCTTCGACATCATGGCGTAGCAATGAGGACTGCAGGGGGCTAGCACTGGTGGGAGTTCATGGTGGAGTTCAGAAAAAGTTGCCTTTAAAAAAAAAAAACAATCAAAGAAACAAACTAACGGAAGTCTTGATTTGTCTCCGAGCAGAGTTTCGGTGAGTGACTGAATCTGATTGTTTCCACTAACTCGGGTTTTGTTGGAGTTGCTAACGGTGAGTCGAAACAAACGCCTGTTGTGGCTCCTGGAGATAAATGTGGCTGCTTTCACTGAGCAGTAACGGTTATCGGTCACATTTACATTTTTCTCTTGTTGTTGACGTTGTGTTAACGGCTCCCAGACGCTCCTGCTTCCTAACGGGGTTCCTGAGGGGAGGGGGAGGGGGGCATCCACGGGAGCTACCGGTAGTCTGATTTCACTTTTGTGGGCATTAGTACCGCAAAGAAATATGGTTAGCAAACGTTGTTTACGTATGTTTACACTTTTTTCTGCTTAACTCGGCGCAGCAAGAACATTCAGAACGATGAAACAATAGATAAGTAGACATGAGTACAAAAACTTTTGTAAAAAAAAAAGTGATTCCCATGTTAGTTTATGACACGCAGGCTTGTTTCTCCTCGAGCCCGAGGCCACCTCTGCCCACACACACACACACACCACTTCACCTGGTGTGATGTTGCGTGTATGATGGTGAATTGACCTAGACTGTGGTTTAGAGTTAAACTCTATGCAGTGACATTTGATCAGCTGTTTTGTTGCCCTCCGGTCGACCTCTTTTAAACTGTCTGCTTTCTAAAGCAGCAGTATTGTCTCCAAACCAGATACCAGAGACTCAGTGTGCTCATGTATCCCCGTCAAATGACCGGTTTGGGGTTTGTTGTACTCTGCCCATTCAGTGCAGACTTTATGTGGTTGTTAGGTGTGGTGTTTCAGATGTCTCCCTCTCTGTGATTTAACTCTGGGGTTTTCCTTCACAATGTTAATTATTGCTCAGAGGTAAGGGAAACCTACGCTGCTACAGCTTCTTCCAGTCTTTACTTGCAAGGAAAAAAAAGTGCAAGGAATTTATGTTGACGGATGCCACCAGTGATTGAAGCTGCACTGCAAATCCATAGCAAACAGCTGTTTTCATGAGTTGCACACAGCAACACACAAAGCCGTGTTTAACTTTAATCACCTAACCCTCTGCACCACGTGTCTTCAATTCCGCATTTTATTGCTCTTTGCATAAATGTCCCGGTTGGAAAAGTCCTGTCAAGTTACAAGTAGAGCAGTTGTGAGTAATATGAAAGGAATGTGTGCTGCTGTTCAACATAAATTGATATCTGTGATCTTTTGCACTGATACAAGCAGGAAAAAAATAGGTTTGTCACGTGGAAACTCTTTATTTCAGAAGTGTGTTATCATTGCATTGCCCACTGCACTGATGCCTTGCGGGTGTCTTATTTTTAGTTCCAGCTAGTCTGTGCATAGAAAAAAAGGCCCCTCCAGCGATGCAATCATATTTCGTCATAACGTAGTTGTTTGGTGTTATAAATTTAGACCTGGGGTATTCTGCCTACTCTCCCAGGTTGGAAATACCCACAGGTTATTCCAGAGCACTGCCCTGCAGGCTGCTGCTGAATGTCTCCACTCTGTCTGCACCCAGTCTCATCCCTCCATTTCATGCATCCTCAAACGTGGTGACAATAAAATTAGCCCTGTCAAGAGATCAAACAATGGCAGACAATATGCTTATAATATAATTATCTAGGCACCCTGTATATCACGCAACACTGTGGTACATACCAAAATACACTGCAAGATGACGACGCCAAAAGAAAAGCTTAACCATTTCAACCTTAAACACTCTCTAGTGTTTTATTTGTTGAATAGAGCATTGGCTGTGTGACATAAAAAAAGAATGAGGTATGTTAACCAGAATTAAGCTTTGTTTTCATGGAAAAATTGCATTAAGGTAAAGATTTGGTCGTGCATGACTCAAAACATGGAAAGTGTCATTATGTGGTGAGACCTGGAACCTCATTGTCCCTCATTTCCATAGAGGCAGTCACATATTTAGCTTTTTAAGCAGGATATAAAAAGCAAAATTAGAACTATGCGCTGCATGATGTATGCCTGAGTTGTAAATTCCTGTCTCCCCAGGCCTTTTTTACCACCATCTTGACTTGTCTCAATCCAAGCTGTGAAAGCTGCTGTAAATATTTTTTCCCCTTAGAGACAAGTGGCTCAAAGGAATCTATTTTGTTTTCAGTTTCCTCTGTGTGTGTGTGTGTGTGTGTGTGTGTGTACGTGTACGTGCGTGCGCGAGAGCAAGCAAGTGCAAGAGCACTATATTGAGTGTCCAGTGAGGCTGGGTTATGTTGGCTGTCTCTGCCTGAAGGGACTAAAGCTGATGGATCTGAAAAGCCATTTTTGCGGTTCACTCTCCCCCCTTGTGTTCATTATTGTCTGCATGTCTCCATGAATTATATGGATGTTTTCACCAAGGGCAAGATTACTTTTACGATTTTGAACATTTCATTTTTTGGGTTTGTTTTGAGGCACTTTGAGATCTGAAAACTTGCAGGAGGCAGGTAGGTGCTCTATTAAATGTCATACAGACTGTGGTGTAGTATTGTTGTCTTTTGTCATCCCGTGCCTTTCAGTCAAAATACCCTGATGCTATGAACAATAGCCCTCTCTGTATGTGTTATGGTCAGTGCAAGTGGTGCTTATAGAAAGGCAGACAGTGAGACTTTGTTTTTGAGAATGATGCTTGCTTGTTGGGATTTTTGAGATGTCTCCTTTGATAGTAAGCTTGCGCAGATGGAGTACATACAAGGGCCACTATGTAAATTGCCACTGCAGCAGCTCTCACTGCCTTAAATCTGTTTTTATCAGTCACAAAATGAAAACACCTTTGGGCTGCATATTTTTTTATGAGTTTTCTTATATGTTGTTATCAGTTGAGTTGTATTAATAATCATCAGTTGCAGACCTTAAAGATGCGCAAAGTCCTCAGTCTTTGTTTGGTAAAAAGCATGTAGATACCTAAGTCACCTGGTCTGCTTGCTGGAATACTCTCTTTTGTTTACATATGACTCACATACCATGGCGGCATCCCAGCACTGGAGGACATGCACACTTCTCTGTAATTATGTGTTTCTCATGCTGGTCTTTGTGTCCACTGGATCCAGGATGAATCCATGTACTTGCTTGGTGTGTTACACCTTTTTACCATAGACTGACATATGGACAGCAGGTTTCTGAGCAGCGTGTCTGGTCTTGGCCTCTTGTGTTTGAAGTGTGTTTTCTGAAAGCCATGTGTTAACCTTACCCATATTTGCATTTCACATGCAAAAGAAAGTGACTGACTCAGCTTTTTGAAGCCCCACCGGCCCCTATTCCACTTTTATCCATCACAATCCAAACTAGAGTTTTTCAGTGTTGTGAATTCTGCTTTTGTGTTGTGAGTTGGTATATACAACATTGTTAAATTCTATGATGTAACAGTAACGAAGGTCTTAATAAAATCGCCAGACTTCAGGAAAAGAGTGAAACTCTGCTTTAGTTAACTGCAACAAGCTGTTGAAATCGTCACCTTCTTAAAATAAGTCATTTTTTGCAATTTTTCAGGAAACACAAAAAACTGAACCATTTGTTGAATAAATGATATTTACAAACAATTTTAATCAAAAAAGTTGTAACAACAGATGTCTTTTGACATACAAACAGCAAGGTCAGTCAAACATGGAACATGACAGAATTAAATGACTTAGGCAAATTTTTGAACATGCCTTTGTGACCTAGGCAATTCACTTCTCCTTCCAGCTCTTCTTTGCTGGGTTCTTGTCTGATGCCTATTAGTGTGGCAAATTGTCAAAGAAGTGATGACACTCGACAGGCATGATGGGTTTCATTGACTGGAGGTCCTGGAACTTTCTCTCTTTGATTGGCAGAGCACATGGAAACAAACTTATCCATGCCATTGGCCCATTTGGCACCTGCACCCTTTGTGGCAGTTCTTCCCACACAGAGTCGTCTGAAAAGGACAGCTTGAAATGGACCTTGCCTTCACTGCTAAACTGAAGAGCCCGCAAGTCATGCACAGTCGGGTCTCCAACTTTTTTGCCTGGTCTGATGCTGAAGAAGTAAGATCCATTCAGCTTCAGGAACTCATCGTGCTTGAGCACTTTCACATAGTAAGGTGATGGCCTGATTCTTGCAGTCTGGAGTACAACGACATAGTCTCTTGGGGTGAAGATATCTGCAACTATTTTTCGTTCAATAGTACTATGCATACTGTCACACTCCATTTGTGTATGACCTGCAAGAAGAGATTTCTAGGTTATTAGCACCCCATATTTCCTTGCAAGCTCAGAGTATGCATTCGCTACACATGTATAAGTAAAGTTGTGGACCTGCAGTTTTGTTTTGTAATACAGACTGCTGGCTTGGGTTTTTGGACACAGTAGCACAGCTTGCAAGTCCATTGTCCAAACGGACTTCTCTTCATCAGCAGAATCCTTGTCCCTAGATTTCTCTTGCCTCGCTTCATCCTTCTTGGTGACATGTGCGTCGTATGCAGCCTTACTGATATTTCCATGTTTGAATGAAACACAAACATCACACTGATCTTTTCTTGGAATAAATACGGAGTAGTTCTCCTCATGGAACACAGCTGTGAAATATTGGATTCCAACAGCTCTCACTCCAGCAGTTGCAGCTGCCTGTCCATATTCACGATGTACTTGGGAGATGGTTGTGCCTTGGTAAAGGAACTTCTTGTCTTTGTAGGTAGCTGTGCTTCTGCAGTAGTGAGAGTCAACAGTGGGGAGGTCCCTCAACCAGTTCTTAAGGAAATCCTTGACATCAGTTTCAACCTTTGTATGCTTGCCACTTTTGGGTCCAGATTTTGATGGCACCTCTGCTTGTTTTTCAGGGTTGATGGGGTCATCCAGCCATTTTGTAATGGTTCTTTCAGGGAGACCAAGTGTAGAAGAAAAAAGTGCCTTGCACACTTTAACACTTGTTCCATCTTCAAGCTTCAGTTGGTAGGAAAATGATGAATTGCGTCGGGATCCCTCAGTAACTATTTTTTGCTTTATGCTAGTCTTTGTGACCAAAATGGTGACATATAACCGACGTTCTTCCCAGGTGTTCAATGCCCAAATCTTGTCAAATACCCACTGCCGCTGCTCTTCTGTAAGGACTTGGCAGTCTCGAGTTGAGACTCGCTGACAGAACTTGGAGTTGCAGGGAGGACCCATAGTCTTTGCACTTATTTCTTTGCCACTTTTGCTCTTGTATGACATTCCTTTCAGACGTTTC
This sequence comes from Trinectes maculatus, assembly GCA_016785345.1. Lineage (NCBI taxonomy): Eukaryota > Metazoa > Chordata > Actinopteri > Pleuronectiformes > Achiridae > Trinectes > Trinectes maculatus. Next base: position 764,725 of record JAFBJQ010001306.1, read on the forward strand.
TGCTTGGATTCATTTTGCTTCCATGTTCTTGGACTGAGGTGTTTATTTCTTTTCTTTTTGCCTGCATCTTTTAATTCAACATCCTCATCCTGCTGTTCTAAAGTTGTTGCCACCAAAGATAGGCTGTTTTCATCTTCAGGAGAAGAGGGCTCATCACAGGTTGGGGTATAGTCCGGATCTTGAATGACATCATCACCATCATCGCCATCATCATTTGATATCGCCTCTTCTTGGTGTGGATGTGTCTGCTTGGCATCTTGAACTTTATCCATGGGAGCAGATGGTGCATCATTATCAACATGCTGCATCATCTCTTTATTGATGGTCTCATTGTCATCCTCAGTAGATGAGGACAGACTGGTGTCATCAATGTCAAGTGCATCTCCTACCAAAATGGGAAAAAAATTATTCAAACCTTTCAAAAATGTGTGATTATTCTGACAAACATGAATTGCCTTTGAGGTCAATTATATTAAGATACATCGTGGATTCCCAAAATGGTTTGCAAGTTGCCTCTAGATACATACAATTTGTCTGGTGACTTAGGCAAAATAAAACTGCCTAAGTCACACTCTTGACATAGGCAATTATACAAAAGGGGTAGAATGGCATGATCTGTTTAATTGAGGATGTAGGCAATTTTACCAGAGGTGGCCAGCATCATGAAGAGATGATTTAGGCAAAAAAATCATTTTTGAAAAAAAATGACTTAGGCAATTATTTTAAGAAGGTGACGAAATTATAACTGGCGTTTTCCTTATTTTATAATCATCACAATTATCTGACATTTTGATTCACCAAGTTATTAATTGATGAATAAAATGTGTTATTTGTGAGAAACATGACTATAAATTCCAATTATAACTTTTTTTTATTCATTTAGTTGAGAAATTATATCATGGAGTACTTTTTTTCTGCCTCTCTGTCCCAGTAAACTTTAACATGGTGATTTTTAATATGCTGTCACTTTGATAAGATGCTACTGGGGTTAGGGTTAGGCTACAACATACTGCAGAAATTTATTTTTTCAGTGTCGTGACATTTTCAGGTTGACACTGAGAATACATTTCTTCAAATATAATCTCTGAAAGTTTTTACACTTTACACCCAAATAACATAATGTTCTTAAATGACATGGTATATGTCTGTATTTCCAGTTTGTTCAAGAAGCGGGACAAACAGTAACTGCAGGCAACTGAGAGAAGTATTTTTACCCTCATTGAAAAACCACTCAGCGTTTTACTACAGAGCTGACTGATGGCATGCTGGTTCCTCTCATCTCAGTCTACTGTTTGTTGTGACAATATATATGTTTCAGTGCATGCTTATTTTACACATAATGGAAAATGCGACCACAGGAATGCTGAAAGAGCAGCGTCTGTGTGTGGTTGCTATAATGTTTGAAATGGTCTTATGTCCGAGTATCCCTCCCAGGAGGGAAGGCAGCTGATTAAAGATGTGTTTGTCTGTGTGTGTTGATTAAAACACAGAGAGAAAAGAACTGCTGTGCAGTTTGGGAAGACGTCCAAGACTGGAACACTAAAATGTATCGTCACTGAGCCCCAAACAGACTTTCCAGTGTTTCCATGGCAGGATATCCGTTGTGCCAATATTTCACGTAAATGGCCTGATTGATATGCTGACATCCATTATACATGTGCTATTCCAACAAACATTAACATGAAGAAGAAGAGCTTTTCTTGCTTATTGCTCAGCTTATCCATTTTACACTGAGACACACATCTTACAAACATGAGGTTTTGTCAGGCACTATCCTTTTTTAGGCATAGGGTTGCTTGGGTTGGATCTGTAGTTACAGCCTAATTCCTGGGTGGAAACTTTTTGTAACGACATGCTTGACGCCTACATTACTGCAATTTTTTTGCCAAGAAAGCTGAACTCGGCAGCACCTGGTTTACTGCATTCGTCTTCTTCCAACCCTGTTGATATTCACATGTAAAGGACATAGTGATGTGTTTTTCTGTAAACTAAACTATTTTTAGAACGTCGTGCTGCTGGCTTTTTGAAGTCATTATATGCATATATACACACACACACACATATGTATATATATATAAAATATATATAACCTCTATTATTTGTCTTGTTTCAGATTTCTTTAGTGAATGAAGATGATGTCCGATGCCAGTGATATGTTGGCAGCTGCCCTGGAACAGATGGATGGCATTATAGCAGGTAAGGTTCTAATAAGGCTTAAGCAGTGACAAAATGTTTTATTCAAGCCGGCATGTTGTGAATGCATTTTCTCAGGTGTGTTCAAGCATAAAGCAACAAAGATGTGTATGTAACTTTTCCATGTTGAGTCAACCTCGATAAAAGATTAATCATTTGTCTTGACCCTTGTATAGAACAGTGAAAGTTCTCTGTTTCAGTTCAGCTCTTTCAGTTCTTGTTTTTTCTAATAGTTTCATGCTGTTGCTTTGCTGTACCTCAGGTTCCAAGGCTCTGGATTACTCTAATGGGTTGTTTGACTGCCAGTCACCCACCTCTCCCTTCATGGGCAGTCTGCGGGCACTTCACCTCCTGGAAGACCTAAGGAGCGTCCTGGAGCTGATGGACACTGAGGAAAGGGAGACTCTACGCTGCCAGATCCCTGACTCTACAGCTGACAGTCTGGTCGAATGGCTCCATGGTCACCTGGTGAGAGCAAGACAAGTGCATGTATAAGACTAATAGGGTCTGTAAAATGATAGTAGACCTCTGAATGGTCTGGATGGATTTATTCATTGTTGCCTCAGAGCAAATTAGTTTAACTGTTCATTTCACAATTTATTTTTTTCAATTTTCTAGAATAGAAAAGATTTCAAAAGATACGACAAAAAGTTGTGATATAAAAGTTTATTTTTAAGCTTTGGGTTATTTAGAAAATATCTCTTCATTTCACACACATTTGAAAGAAGAAACACTTCTGGTGTCAGAATCAGTTGAAATGTAATAATGGACATCTGGTTTACTGCCGATTAAAGCACTTTGCTTGCTTCATTAAAATTCTCTGCAACACGGGTAAGTAAATGACCAATGTGTTTGCTAAACAAAAACATGAATGTTTCTGTTTGCTGAATGTCCTGGAAATGTTAGATAAAATGCTAGCGGTGTCAGTGTCATAGCCAGCAGGCTGCACTAAACACACCATTGTCCTGGGAACCAGGCCTGTGTTTGGGAGAACGATGGGCTGTCGGCCAGATAAATGCCAGAGTTTTTGTGTAATGCTTTCACTGTGTAGATACAGCAGACTGAATGTGAGCCTTCTCTGCCATCTAAGGTTTTGTTTATGCAGGAAAAGGTAGTATAACCTGTCACACTGACATCATTACCAGATACTGAAAACTGTTTAAGATCAGTAGAACTTATAATAACCGTCCCCACAGCACTTACTCATGTAGAAAGTAATATATCATCTTATGTGTCTCCATCCATGTTTTCTTCTGTCCCTGCAGTCCAACGGGCATGTCTCTCTGGGTGGTGGTGACCACTACCAGGAGAGGCTTTCCAGACTAGAAAATGATAAAGAGTCTCTGGTGCTTCAGGTACCTGTTGAACAATGCTTGTCTATTTCAGTGCAACAAAAATCTAACCACACGTTTTAACTTACAGAGTAGACCTGCATTTTTGGAAAAATTAGTAATGGCTTGATTTCTTTCAGGTGAGTGTGCTGACAGACCAGGTGGAAGCTCAGGGAGAAAAGATTCGTGACCTGGATTTGTGTTTGGATGAACACAGGGAGAAACTCAATGCCACCGAGGAGATGCTGCAGCAGGTAGGTGTGTCTGTACGTCTGTTTTGTAACATAGCCAAGCACACATCTCGCCTGTTCTGCCATGTATGATAAACATGTATTGTAGTGATTTGTCTAGTCCAGTGTACATTGTAGTTGGGACTTCTCCTTGTCTTTGCTGTCTGCTATTTAGATCATGCTGGCAAACATCAGTGTCTATCTTTAGCAAAAGGACTGAGCCTTCATCTTTTTGGACAATGATCTTTGTTTTTTGTTTTTTTGCCAGTGACCTTTGGAAATGTAATTGTCACGCTCACCTAATTTGCCGTTTTAGATTCTAACAAATGGTATGTCTGCTGCCAATATTGACCACTTGCCAGCTACAGGTTTTTCTAACAGCCTTTTTTAAATCATTGTAGGAGCTTCTGTGCAGAACTGCACTGGAGACCCAGAAACTTGAACTGATGTCTGAAGTGTCCAACCTAAAGCTGAAGTTAAATACCATTGAGAAGGAGAGAGTGGACTTTGATGACAGATTCAGGGACAGTGAGGTATGTGAGATAATTTTTAAAATAGGAATACACACACACACACACACCAAACTCGTTAATATTGTCTGACACCAAGGTGGGAGAGGGATGTCTTGTGTTACTGTCTCATAACAACTGTGATATCCGCTGTCTGTATTTGTAGGATTTGATTATTGAAATTAACGAGCTTCGGTACAGATTGACGGATATGGAGAGTGAAAAACTACTGTATGAAAAGAAACTTAAATCCACAAAGGTGAGTTGTCATAGTGTTTATATATATATTTTTAAAAACTATCCAGGACCTCAATTTTATTCTTCTTGATTGTTCCTTTATCTTCGGGTGATGTTTTCTTCAGGTGAACAATCCTCCACTGTAGGGAAGTCCTTGTGGCTAGATGAGTTAAAACAATTCAGACATCCAATTCTACCTTACTAGAAGATATAAATTCTTTGCTTCCATGTAAAATATAATATCCAGACCTTTGTTCTGTATTACTGTAGGTCATTTTGAGTCAAAAGCATATTGTCTGCTTCTGATAACAGTTCCCAGTATGGATTTTATTTGTTTTATGAAAAGAGTCTGGTTAATGTTTTTAAGTCACCAAAAATAGTTTTTCCTGATTGTTATGACATGTTAGCCACTGTTGTCCATTGCATTTAGGATAAAGGTATAGGATGTTATATGTTTATCTTGGGTGAAACTTGTGCAGGAATTACACCTTTGCACTTGCTAACCATAGAGCTTAAATATGCTCTTTAATTTTCAAAGAATGTTTTGTTAGTGTACTTTATATTGTATAGATCTGGTTTTGAATTTGGGGGATTCCACCTACTTGATCACTTTTGTCTGTCACTTCCTGCATCCCTGTTTTCTCTTTCTTCCTTTGGTTGAACTGCTAGCCGCTAATGGCCAAGCTTTCTAGCCTGAAAATCAAAATGGGCCAGATGCAGTATGAGAAACAGAGGAGGGAGCACAAACTTCAGACATTGAAGGTTGGGGATGACTGTTGTTCCTCCCATATTATTATGGTTTTTGACCTCTCCCTTTGGCGCCTGTTCTGTTTTTCTTTTAAGAGAGGAAAAAATAAATATTTTAAATTTGTTTTACAGCAGTTTTCTGCTGTGAAAAAGCCTTGTGGGAAAATGATGTCATACTGAACTGTGGCATACAGTAAACTGCCCTGTAAAGTGTGGTTTGATATATGACTTCTTTTTTTAAAACATACAATCATTTTCATTTTCACACCACGGGTATTCCTGACATTTCAGTTGTGTTTTGTTCAAGACTTGTCTTTTTATTTTTGTCCCACTTTACTCTGACCCTACAAATCTAATCATCTACAATGAAATGTCTTCATATTTTATGTTGTCTCCATGCTTGATTTCTGTTCTGGTATTTGTAACATTGCATTTTTTTAATAATGGTCTCCTCCGTTTGTCATTACCTCAGCCCTCTTAGATATCAGTATTTACCACCCACCTCACATGCAGAGCAGAGCAGATGTGGTCTGCATGTTTGACCACCATGTCGTCATCTGTGAACCTTTGTGTTGTGGTTTGTTTGTAGTGTGTAGGTATGGGGGAGGGGACATGGGTGTGTGGAAAGGAAACGTCCTCACAGCTGTCTTCTGTTGCACAGGAGGAGCTAGCCATGCTGAGGAGGCAGCTGGAGGGCAAAGATGGGGAGATGAGGAGACTTCAGGATGAGACAGGCTTCAAAGCCATGGCTGTGAGCAGTGCAGATTCAACAGAGAGAGGTGTGCGGCCATTCAAATTACAAGCCTCTCTGAAGTAACGCATGTCTGTATACCGTCATGTATTCAACTTGATGTTATGATGACACAATTGAAATATCAGTATATCTAACAAAGCACTGGGATAAGTAAGTCTGCCACAAACCAGTTTGTGTTTCAAAGTTTTTGTCCTGTTTAGTCTCTCACCCAGATGAAACTCTTAGAAAGAGGCTGAAAGAAAAACGTAAGGGGTGTTTTTATGTCTGTGTTTATCATTGCACTCAATTACTGCACCCATCTCAGCTCCTGTTTGCATGAATGAGCATGAGCCACCTGAACTCTGCTTGTCCATTATAACCCATTGGAGTGCTAATACTTGACCACAGACCACCACTCCACTGTTAAACGTTTGTTATTATGATTTTGTGCTGAACAAACCCAAGGTCACCCATGTGCCATTATCAGTGTGTTTTCAGTGTGAGCTTGGAACAGCAACAAGGAATGTCTCCTTTTCTGTTTTCAACAGGAATGAGGAATGAACTGTGATGTTTGTCATAACTATCCAGGCTGCTCACTCATGCTCCTACCTCACGTCCTCCAACAATAATCATCTCTACCCCTCGATATCTGTCCCTGAACTCCTTCACAATCTGTTAACCTGTCATCATGTTGTCCTGTTCAATGCTACGTGACAGTATCTTCATTAACAAGTTGTCTAATCTGTGCCTGACACATCAGTGTTCTTTCAAGCGAGTAGAACAATTTCATTTTTCAATAAATGCACACACTGCCTAATCCTAGTGCTATTCACATTTGGCAGTAACATGCATCTTTGGGCATTTTTATGCCAGGTGGGAACAAATAGATGTTCCTGAGAGATGTTCACTTATGATTGGATCTCTTTGGATGGATGTTAATACCAGCTCTAAATAGGGCATTACATACAATATGTAGTGCAAAACTAGGATAACCTTGTTTGATGATTTGTTTTAAGACAGAGTTGCTGAATACAAACTGTGTGTATTTCTCTGTGGATTTGGAGCAAAAATACTTGGAGCATGTTATATTTATAGTCCTAAGTGCTTTACCACAAAATAGCTCCTTTAATGTTTAGCTTGTGCACAAAGTGCTGTGGAAGTGTGTGCGATCTGAAAAATGGAAATGCGCTGCAAATGTGTATTAGATACCTGTTCCCTGAAGGAAATAATAAATCAGGCTAATAACAGAATTGAAAACAGAATCTGGTTGTGATATTACTGAAATAAATGTCACAATATTGCAGCCATTATAGTTTAAATATATAAAATATTCCAGTTTCCCCATTTGTGTTCAGACTCATAATCATTTTCCTTTTTGACCCTCTTTTAAACATGAATGTGACACTTAATATAATAAATTTTTTTATCATTAGATGTGGAAGTGCAGAGAATGAAAAAGGCTGTTGAATCGCTGATGGTGGCCAATGAAGAGAAGGTAAATTTGATGTGATTCATTTGAAGTTGTGATTCCTTTAGTGTTACACCAAGTGACTTCCCAAGAATCTTGTCTCACTGTGCCTTTTAATTGTTTCCTCCCCTTTGCAGGATCGTAAGATTGAGGAACTAAAGCAGTCGCTGCTACGGTACAAGAAGGTCCAAGACATGGTGATGTCAGTGCAAGGCAAAAAAGGTGAAGCATCTTATCTGTCAGAGTCGATGAGTAGTATTAATTTGATAAAGTCCTCTACAGAAAAATGTAATCGTGGATGGTTTAGATTACCATAAAGGATGCACTTACATTTGAAACTTCAGTCATTTTTTAATATTATTTATTGCCACATGAACGTTATATTACCTTTTTGTCTCACCAAATTTTTCTAATGAAGATATTTTTGCAGTGTGGGAACACACTGTGATACACACACACACACATATGGAATGGAGAATTACATAAATAGATGATCGCTATCTTACATGTCAAATTATACTGTGGTTTTAGTTTTCTCTTATTTATTTTCGACTACAGAGAAAATCAAAGATTACGAGTATGTTGATAGCCACGGTGATGCATCTCTTGCATCTCTGTCTGCTAACCTTGAGTTTATGGACCAAGAAAAGGACGAAGTTGCAGATGTTCAGCAACAGAAAAGGAAGAGCCCAGATGAGGTTTGTACCATATACTGTATAATGTTTGATGTGATGCAGTAATCAAGAGTGCAAGGGAATTACAGGGGATTATAAAAGTCCATAGCAACAGTATATAGTACATATATACATCTTTTTTTCAAGCAGCAGCAAATCTTATTTAACTCGAAAAGAGTCTGTAAAACATTATTAGTTCCATTACATTTCACACTTTTAAAATTAGTATTGAAGGGCATAAGATCCAGATAATTAAATAATCTCCTGTCAGTTCAGTAAACGTGTCACACTTTGAGCTTTAAATATTCTAATTTTGCTTTCTTTCTCTCATCTTTGCTAAGCTGGAAAGTCTCAGTGGAGTAGGTGAAGAGCCTTCACCCACACCGAGCCCTTCAGAGCCTGAACGTATATCCCAGTCCACACCAACAGATGTTGAATGGTAAAATATGAAAAAGACTTTATCCCCACTTTCTTTGGTTTTCTTCAGAGCAGAAATCAGCCAGTGTATTTTTGTTAGCTGATTGTTAACATTTATTTTACCAGTAATCATATTTAGGAATGAATTAATAATTAATTGTGATGATTTTCTTTTTGCGGCAGCCAAGATACCACAAAGGTTAGCAGCCAGGATCACCTGGATAGGAACTTTAATGAAAAGGTAAAACTGAAAATATAAAGATAGATCTTGACTTATAAATCAGTGTAAAGTTTCACCCAAATTAAAAACCCCATTTTTGTAACATTGCAAGCGCTGCTTCAGTAGAACTTCCCGTACAAGGCTGTATATTAATGTTTTTTTTTTCTTTCAGAATACAAGTGAAGAAAACACTAAGATGAGTGAAAAGCCACCGTTGAATCCCTCTGCCACTTTGCCTGTTAATACAGAGGATGACAGCTTTGGCTCAAGGAAGGCTCGTTCATCTTTTGGAAAGGGTTTCTTCAAAATCCGCGGCGGTAAAAAGACGGGCAGCTCTCCTAACCTTGGTAAGAGCACACCAAACAAATCAGCAGCTGAATAAGAAGTTATGCCTACAAGGTGACTCAGCCTACACGGGTCTCTTTATATGACAAAAGGTTAGCTCAGGAACTGACTGGCTGTTTACTGCAGTGGGAGATTCCTTGAACATTTTTGTTCCACCAAGGGCAACCTTTTTATTTTTTCCAAGCCACACCCTTGAAGTGCACTGTATGGACAATAATTTCCAGCCCACACAGCCTGTGGTCCCCATTTAATTATGGAAGGCTGCGTCTGTGCTGATGTATGCCCTTTGTCCGTTTACATGTTTGTCTGTGTTTTTTCCACTTTCCCAATTCTGTTGTTATTTCAATCATAATTTCTGCCCTCTTGTTCTTTTTTGTTGGACCCTGTCGTGTGTTGTGTTTACTTTGTAACACATGAAGACCGCAGCCGGAGTGCGAGTGCACCTATGCTAGGTACAGTATGGACCCCAGGTCATTGTAGCAGTAGGTATCCCATCAAAGGGTACTACTGGATATTATCTTATATGACTGTACATGTTTACCTTTTCTGAACTCATTCATCAGCTCTTTTCATCGTATCAAGTTTCAGTAGCTGCAATGCTTTAACCACACCCTTGTCATTACCCACTGTTACACAAATGTTGGCTGTCCAGCACACAGGCAGTCTGTTGTGTATGTTGATTTGCTTGTCTGCCTGCATGTATTTGTTTACACTCCCTTTCTTCTGTCAAAACCTCCCCCAAACACAAATGTGTGTTGAGATCCAGATTATCAAATATTATGGTTTATTTGGATCTTGAATACCTTCCGCCCCCCATCCCCTGCAAAAAAAATAAAACTAAATGACTAAGCTGAGCTCCTTTCATACTAGATATGAAAGGAGCTCAGCTTAGTCTTAATGACTAAATGACTAAGCTGAGCTCCTTTCATACTAGATATGAAAGGAGCTCAGCTTAGTCATTAAAACAAAACTATATACAGGGGATCCTCGTGTTACGACGGTCGCAAGATACGACGTTTTCGTGGTTACGACACATCTCCCGTGAACTTCCTTGTTTCGGCTTAAGCAGTTTGCCCCGTAAATACATACAGACTTCGCACGGGACCTAGTTGGTGAGCGCTCTCTCTGTCTCTCAGCGCGCCTGCTGGCTCTCCAGCACCTCCACAGCACAGCTAGGCTACTCTGCCTTGTTTACTTATGTGAAATGGCCGGCTGGCGGGGGACACAGATGGGTTCGGGATCGTGGCAATACCGTAGGTTTATTCACAACACAGGGTCTACAAGGTTGATATCAGAAATCTAAAGGAAATTACACTCGCGAAATCAACCCCTATGGTGTGTCAAGAGGGACAAAAGGCAATTCACCATAATAAACTCTTATTTTAGCATACATATGATAATGTATGTTCGGACTAACGTCAAAATTCAGTTACGACACATTCTCAGGAACGGATCTCCATCGTAACACGAGGACCCCCTGTATTCCAGTCTCAGAGTTCTGCCATGTCTAATGCATGTACTGTTTACTAGAAATTGTATTGCTTTTGTTGCTCACTGCCATGACCTCTTAGTCTGTCTAGGGTTTTCTGGTCCAGTGCAACGGCTGTGTTTCCACCAATCTGTGTATGTTTCTCACACTAATGCTAATGATTCTGTTGGGGGAATTTGTTTGTTTAGCTGAAACGGAACGACGGGGCACTGATCATCTAGATCTGGCCGGGCTGCCTCAGCGATCGACTAACAGCGATAGTACCCACACACTTCCAACAACCCCAGAAAGCAGGAAAAAATCCAAGGGAATAAAGAAACTCTTTGGGAAGTGAGTAGAAAATAATAATTTAGAATAATTCAAACTAGTATATTGTTTGTTGCTAGAGATTTGTATTATTTTAATATTGAATAAGACTTGAAGGTCATATTTTTAAGGTTGAAAAGAAGTCAGTCTACCACATTTACCCTGGATGACAACCTGCCAGAGGGTGAGTTCAAAAGGGGTGGTGTGAGAGCCACAGCAGGACCCAGACTGGGTTGGTCACGTGACCTCCAACAAGTCAAGTAAGTCTGTGTATTCAGCCTGAATAATGAGATACACCGAAGACAATTAGACATAATGGAGAGCATTTGTTTATCACAGTGAAAAACATTAAAAATGAATGTACTGCATCTCAAAAGTTTAAATTTGTGATCTATTATTTTTTTCTAAATATTTTTGTTTTACTATTCTGTGTTTTTCTTAGTGATGTTGATGCTCCCTTTGCACGCTGGACAAAGGATCAGGTGTGTGACTGGTTAAAGGAGCAGGGTCTTGGTCTTTATGTGAACATGGCTCGTGTATGGGTCTCCTCTGGACAGACGCTGCTACAGGCCTCACAACAGGACCTGGAGAGGGTGCGGCAAAGCAGAAGAATTTAATGTGAACCAAGACAAAGTGCTTGTTGTACTGTGCTGTGTTGTATCCTGGGATGTGTATTTCTTACTTTGTCTTGTGGGTGTTTTAGGAGCTGGGAATCAAACACCCACTGCACAGAAAAAAGCTGCAGCTGGCTCTGCAGGCCCTCGGCTCAGAGGAGGAAGATAATAAGGGAAAGCTAGACTACAACTGGGTAACAAGTGAGTACAAGCTGTTCTGTTGGTTAAAAAACTTGATGTAGATTGTGTGATTTTTTTTTCCTTTGCCAGTTAGAATTTATCTTGAGCTCTTTTGCATGATGCTTGTTTTTTTCCTTTTAGGGTGGCTGGATGACATTGGTCTGCCTCAGTATAAGACCCAGTTTGATGAGGGGAGGGTGGATGGCCGCATGCTGCACTACATGACAGTGGTAAGTGATGGCAAAAATGTAAAACCTCTGGCCTTTTTTGTTCTTGTGCATGGAAATGTTGATTATTTTCAGCAGAATTTTGCTTTTTTTTATTATTTGAATTTGACAGTTTCTCTAATGGCTCACTGTTTTCCTCAGGATGACCTGCTTTCCCTGAAGGTGGGAAGTGTCCTGCATCACCTCAGTATTAAGAGAGCTATACAAGTGCTCCGCCTAAACAACTATGAGCCCACCTGCTTGCGTCGTAGGCCATCTGATGAGGTTAGATCAGCATACTGATTGACATTTTATAGCTGTATGTAGACATGCTCTTAGTTTGTATGGATGTACTCACCCTTTTTTGCCCATAGAACAACATTTCTCCTGCAGAAATTTCACTGTGGACCAACCACAGAGTGATGGAGTGGCTGCGGTCTGTGGATCTCGCTGAATATGCTCCCAACCTGAGAGGCAGTGGTGTGCACGGAGGCCTGATGGTGAGCTCCATCTTCCTGAGAAATACAGACTCTCCCCAAATGCACACATCCACTAAAAACCTCTCATCTTCTACGCTCCAGGTACTGGAGCCACGGTTCAATGTGGAGACGATGGCGTTGTTGTTGAACATCCCTCCAAACAAGACACTGTTGCGTCGCCACCTAGCTACACATTTCAACTTGCTTATTGGCTCTGAGGCTCAACAGCTCAAACAGGAGTGTCTTGAAAACCCAGACTACACTCTACTCACTGCCACAACCAAGGTCAAGGTAACTTGCTGAAAATAGACTCCCTGTTTCTCTGTTGGTTGGATTTTAGAGGAACTACCATGATCTTTGTATGGTTATAGTAAATTAAGTAATACAAAGAGAGTCTTTGTGGTTCTCTCGCTTTGTTCATACCAGCCAAAGAAGATGACATTTGGCAACTTTGGCAGTCTGAGAAAGAAAAGGCAGGATGAGAATGAGGAATATGTGTGTCCGATGGATGTGGAGATGCCAAAGGGAAGAAGCTTCCAGAAGGGCTTTGAACTCCAAATCTACGAGGATGACCTTGACCGGCTAGAACAAGTGAGTAAACTGAATAGTGATGTCATATCACTCACAAATTTAGCAGTAAATTACATGTATTCTGTATCTAAAATCCAAGTTCTATGAGAGATAAATTTTGTTTCTCAGTTAAATGCATTTTTATTCCCTGTTTTTGATGACCTCGTGTTGGATTTGGTTTGTTGAGTTTAAAAGCTGCTTCTCTTCTCACAGATGGATGACTCTGAGGGAACTGTGAGACAGATTGGAGCTTTCTCAGAGGGTATTCAAAACCTGACGGTAAGAATCCTAAAGGTCTCACTGATACATCACATCCTATATTCGGTGTGGGAGGTTAATTTGAGGTATTTTTTTCCTGTATTTGGGGTTATACCAGAGCATGCTGAAAGACGATGAATTCTTCAAAGAAATTTCAAACTCACCGAACCCCAGTGTAACAGATGAGGACTCGAACGCATGAGATTGCTGGCACCCTGAGACCTGGTCCTGCTGTGAATGAAACTCTGTGCCAACCCTCTCCACCAGACATGTCTCAATGAACCCGAAGAATAATCCCACATTTCTTGTTAGTGTTACACTCAGAGATGAGCCAAAAGTATTAGTGTCTTCCTTTTTTATGTTTTAAACAATAATGTTGTGAAAGCCTACAGTCCAGCTGCCACGATTACTCCTGAATCTCCATTACGGTCATTAATGACAGAGGGAACTTTTAGGGCGAAACCACTTCTTGCCTACCAGCTGGTTTCTGGAGATATTTTATACTCAGTTATACTCTGGCATTTCTTTTTATGACAGAACTGCAGTATCACCCAGCTGAAAGATGAGATCTACACTATGCCAATATAGATTTAATATATGTCTTCTGAATTGCTTTCTGACTGTAGAGATATTGAGAAAAACTAATCATCTAACATTTTGAGCACAATTCCCCAGTTTAGAAGTTAGTGAACTGACTCTGAGACAGCTGCTAATTTTCTACCGAACTAAAGCTTGCTAATGAATTGATAATTGTCTTATATTGCATCCTATCCTGGGGACATAACAGGTTTTCATCCAAAAGTTATACTCTGCATGCATTTGCACCAGTACATATTGTAAAGTATAAAGCCTGATAAATCTCGTTGCATGATATTGAAATTCAACACATTTATATATAGGTTTGTCATTTATATTATTAGAGCCATGAATTGATTTTTAACTGAAATCTGATGTCTTACAGTTATTCTTGGAAAAATGATCTGTGTCATATTTACATTTGTAATTCAAGATATGAGATAATATCTCAAAGAAATCATTTAATAATGCTAACAGTTTAAGTGGTACCATTGGTCAAACCAAAAAAGGATAAATGTTGGTTTTCTTTTTTTAATTATTATTTTGTACGTTTAGATCAGGACTAATAAAGTAATTTAATTCAATTGGATTCTTTCGCAAGTGGACAATATCAGGTCTTCAACACATAGTGAGAACAGAGGAAGAGATGGGAAAAAAGCCTAATTGATTGCTGAAAAACCAACTACATCTGCTCTTAAAACATGGTCAATAAAGAGTTAAGCAGCCTCTGTAAGTGTGGATTCTTCACAAACTGTCTGTCAGCAATGAGACAACATTATTATTATTAGAGCTCAGCTTTGATAAGGATGACTGGTTGGAGAAATCTGCACAAATCTGCAACCTGCAAGACAAGTGCAATATTTCACAAGACTGTATAACAATAACAATCAACATACAACCAACACAAGAGAGGCAACAAAACATAAATTGAAACTGTAGATATCAAAACTAAAAGAAACGGCGTTTGTGTTGCAATGCCTATCATTTAAAATTAATACTGTTCAACTGTGCAGAGAAGTACACAGTTCCATTTCACCTAATATAAATAAACTGGTTGTATATCCTTAAGTGTAAGTTCTTGCTTTGTGTCAAGTACCACCATAACTTCAACATTTTTTTCCATTATAGAAATGCATAATGGATCCAACCAATTATTATTACTGGCATCAATAAATATGACAAGAATTTACCGTAATCATGAATTAATTGATTCGTGTTAAAACAACATGAAGTTGTGATACCTGAATCGTGGAATTTGCAATCATCAGTCGAACGAGATGTAGCATTAGAAAAAGCGCCCTCTGGCGTTTGTGTGATATAAAAAAAGCACTGAAGACCACTCGGTGTTTGCTCATGTAAAGTTAGTGTTGATCGTCTCTGCCTGGGGGACAGACGTTAAGTGAGCGATCGCTGCAGTCCGAGATACAAACTATGATGGCTACAACGTATGTATTTTTTGTTACTTCCTTTGCACTTTTTCACTGCTGTTTATGAAGTTATCTGTAGGAATGTTTTTATACCTGCGTTGTGATGTTTTTTTTTTTTTTACATATCTTATGTTCTTCATGTATCTGCAATGTCTGGTGTGAAGGTTTTGTGGAGTCCTTGTCCTTGCTGTGTTTCTCAGTGGTCTGAATGCATCAAGGTACAGTAGCCCAGATTCATAAAAAAGAATGTCCTCTGAGTACCTGTATTGATTGTGTTTATTATCAGATTGTATTAGTGAGTCTGATTTGTTAGTACTCTCTGTACAGACCAGCTGTAAATCAGGAACTGTCCAATCTTTTCAATGAGCTGTGGAGGTTGGATGTGAATCGTATGAAGCCTGGGATAGACTACAATGTGTCTGTTCAGGTATGAAGCCCACTCTTAGTCTTGCAACACTCTCATGTTTTTATACTCACAGTGTGATATGCGTTTGCACATCTGTAGGGAAGAGCCAGTTATGTAACCCCTGGCAGCCATGTTGTGCAGGATCATGCCTCACAGCCTCTGTTCTCCACCATCAATGAGGACAAACTAAAAAACATTACCACGGCCTCCAGTAAGTGTCCATGTAGTTTCTCTCTGTCTGAACCTGAACAGGCAGGTCATAGTCAGTGTGATTTCTGTCCCCGCAGGGCTTATGAAACTTTTGGACAACTATGAGCGGTCCACAGGCGTGGCTGAACGAGTCACAGCAGAGGAGCAGACTGAGACTAATCTCTTCCTGGATGCCGTCTTGCAGACAGAAGTCATGAAGGTAGATCAGACATGTTTCGACTAGCTGCAACAAACAAGCCACAAACATTTTAATGGTTCATTTACTCTTTCCTATCCTCAAACACCTTCAGTCTTACACTTGATTGCTGTCTGTCTGTCTGCCTTAGGCCTCTTGGGCTGAGAAGATAATGTAAAACACATACTAGAAGTTGTTTTGTTTCCCTTCAACTCTTGTCAGTAGATTTTGTTTTACAGCATGTTGTGGTTATGAGGCTAAGGCTGAATTTTAGTGAGAGTATTGTCTCTGCCCTCTGTGAGGGGGAAAAACATCTGAAACAGCTGTCTGCAGCTGTGGAATGCTGTTTTGGCCTCTGGATTTTCCCTAGAGAGGATCACTGGAAAGACGTGAACATCCAGAACATCCAGAACTTAAAAAACAAAAAAACATTTGATCAGATGGACCCCTAATACTAGTATTTCTCCACATACTTCAGTTTACAGCTTCATTATTCAGTCAAGCATAATTGCAAGATATAAAGACACTGTACTGTATAAATGTGCAGCATGTAGGGAAAACATTTATTTATTTTTTTATCATTGCATCCACATTTTGAATGTATTTTTCATATGTAGAGTAGCTTCTTAATCAAACAAGGGCTCAAAACATTATTATAAACCTTAAAAGTCTAAAAAACACAAACGTTATTTCCTGCCACAAAAGCTGTAAAGTTGAAAGTAGAGTGTGATGCACTTGCTCTTCATTGTGGTAAAGTGATGTACCAATATTGTGTTGCTACTGAGTGTGATGAATGTGTTTTCTCCACAGCGGGCTCATCGGTATCTGGTGAGCAAAGGACAGTCCAGCTCGGACTTGAGGCTGTTTAAGAATCAGCTCAACTTGATCTGGTTCCACCTCTACCACAGACAGAGAAACACAGGGTGAGATACTGAAGCAGTCTAGATAGGATTTTCAATTTGTTTGAGTCATCATTAAATGTGCGTCTGTGCAAAAAGCTAACAATGGATTTAAGACAGCAGTGCAAAAGTTTTCAGATAATTAGTGTGTGAAGTGTTATGTAGTTTGTCTGTCATTTTAAATCTGAAATACTCCCCAGCCCTGACTCGTCTGGATTTGAGCATGTCTTTGTTGGAGAAATCAAATCTGGAACAGAAATCATTGGTTTTCACAACTGGATCCAGTTCTACCTGCAGGAGAAAAGCAGGCACTTGGACTACAAAGGATACAAAGCCAGGCAGCATGACTTGGTAAGTGCAGTGGTATCATAAGGAAATTGCTTGAATACATTGTTGTTTATGGAACTGATGTGTTTCTGTCCACAGCCTGATCAAGATGACCATGTTCTGAACCTCCAGTTCAGTTGGCATGGTGTGGTGAAGCCTGTTGGAAGTGGTTTCATCGGAACCAGCCCGGAGTTTGAGATGGCGCTCTTCACTGTCATCTTCCTCATGAACACAGAGCGCAGTACCACGGTGCTAGTCAACATTGACCAGTGTCAGTTGGAGCTGGTGGTCATCAGACACGGAAGGTCGCTTGGCACAGCGTATCCCAGACTGCTCAGCAGCAACAGCAGACATCTTAGACAGCAATCACACTGAATAAACATCTTGTAGCGGCAAAGTTTGTTCAATTTTTATTCACATTCAACAATTACCACCACTTCTGTACAGCCTACCTGGCAATGAGCTTGATAACAAAGAGAACATAAAGATCAGCGTTGAGACATCTTTGGATGGGCAGGGGCTCAAAAGGCACCCCCCCCCCCCCTTTATTATTGAACATGCAATTTAAAACAAATCCAATAATAATAATCATAATAATAATAATAATAATAATTATAATAATAATTCAATGGTCTATCCCTTGGTTATATCAAGCAAGAATTACAGGAACATTTGATATCTTTAAAGGAAACCTATCAACTTATTAACAGTCGCAAAATGGCTTCTACACATATGATTCAAAATGACACTGTTTCCTGTTTTACTATGGTTTGATTCACTAAACAGTCCTGTTTAGTGTTGTGCAGTACATAGATGTTTTTACATCTCTGTTTTTATCAGGGCTCACACTCACTGCTATAAATAATGATTTAAATGAAACATACATACATTTTATCAGTGTTGTTTATGCAGTGTCTTTTGCAAATAGAATCACTACTATTACTTTAAATGAATGATGTAACACAGCAACAGTGGGTTTAGTGGAATCTAGTGGTGAGTGTTTGGTTTTGCAAGCCAAGGAAAACCCCTCCATAAATACTGTACAGATAGATAAATACTGTAAGATACGTACAAACATTGATCCTTTGCACGCGATTATTGGACGAGATACAACAACTCAACAACTGTTTTCTGTCCGTTAGAAATATCAAAGGCGGAACAATTTCTTTGTTTCCGCTCACCCGGACATTCTAGAACGTAACACACTCGAGGGACGCGTGTTGTTTCGACTTCCGACGCCGAAAATCAACATTGGCTGTGTGACTAGAGTTTTATGTGTTTACGGCTGAACAGTAGAAATAACCATGGAGGTGCTGGGAGGAGAGTTTGGTGCCATGACTCCTCAGGAGCTGGCGGCTCCTGTCAACACTGTGGCGGTGAGTTACTGAGAAATAGAGAGTGAATTTTACACCGCGAGCAGTGAAAAGCTAACGAGCAGGCAGAAGAGAAGAATAGCAAAGCTTGCCATACAGTGTGTGTGCGTTTGGGGAGGCGGTGCTACATGAATGTAAACTACTATTAATATGCGAGTTTGTATTTTTTGGTTTTACGTTTTGTGGAAGCAGTTGCAGCCTGGAGATGTTTTGACAGTCAAAAGATACGATGTTCCTAATAAAGGGATATCTTTTGACACTTCCTTACTAAACACACTGCAATTGTAAAATATAGCTGTAACAGTTATTGACGTGGTGTTTTTATTTTTTTATTAGGAAAAATGGAAATTATTACCAGCCTTCCTGAAGGTAAAATATTAATATTTGAGTCCCCCTACATTTCACTAAAATACCAACAGTGTGTGAGCAGCTGTGTAATTTCTCTACATCTCTATTTATCTGTATTATTTGCTGTCAAATGCATTAGCATACGTTGTTTTAACTCTCTGATGACACAGAAAATTACATGACAACTTGTTTTAGTACCATACACTTAAGTATATATACATCTTGGTGCACATTTGGTTTTTCAAGGTGAAAGGTCTGGTGAAGCAGCACATTGACTCATTCAACTATTTCATCAATGTGGAGGTAAGAAACAACCCTGACATGAGTGGGCGTTACAGCTGCTGTGGTTTCATTTTGAGCTCACCATGATTGTCATCTTCTTACAGATAAAGAAAATAATGAAAGCAAATGAGAAAATCACAAGTGACGCTGATCCAATGTGGTACCTTAAGTAAGCTACATGAATTTACTTTGTCTGCTTAAACAGTTAATGTATAGACATGCATGCAAGTATCAAAATACATATATGTAAATATTTTCCCTACAGATACCTCAATATCTATGTCGGCATGCCTGATGTTGAAGAAAGCTTCAACGTAACTAGACCAGTATCGCCTCATGAGGTGAGCAGCAGGTTTTTGCATTAAATAAAATCTTTTTGTGTCATTTATTCAGGCAGTATAAGAAATATAAAGACATCACTGGAGATTTGTTGTAGACCTTTTTATAGGATTAATTAGTTGCTTAATACATGTAGAATAATAATTACTTTTGGCCTCATTAAGACATTTAATAACAATTTCATGACACTTTAGATTATTACAACCCTACAGTTCACTCTTCTGTAGTGATACAGTTCATTTTTGCAATTTGTCTTCACAGTGTCGTCTCAGAGACATGACCTACTCTGCTCCCATCACGGTGGACATAGAGTACACTCGTGGTAGTCAGAGAATCATTCGCAATGCCCTGCCCATTGGAAGGTATCATAGTTTTTGTTTGTGTGTTTTTGTGTTGTTGAATTGTTTTTTGTTCTACAATCTCATAGCCTACAGGCAGCTTAACCTCTGACCTTAGCCATCAAAACCTCTCAGGCATTGTGTTAACGTGAAATAATTCATGTTTTTTTACATAACTGTAACAACCAACAGCCGTGTGCATACTACTAATAGCCTTACATATAGGTCTTGTTATGACTGTTTTTTTTTATTTTCAGAATGCCCATCATGCTGCGAAGTTCAAACTGTGTTCTCTCAGGAAAGACACCGATGGAGTTTTCAAAGCTCAATGAATGTCCCCTTGACCCAGGTACACAGTTATGTTTTATATAACTATGTATAATACAACTATGAGAAAACCTTCCTGATAAGGAATAACAGCAACAGTAAAAAAATGATATTGTTCTAACTGTTTCCATTCTAATGAGTGAAATCAATCACACCACTCTCTGTTTCTTACAGGGGGTTATTTTATTGTGAAAGGTCAAGAGAAAGTCATTCTGATCCAGGAGCAGCTGTCCAAGAATCGAATCATTGTGGAGCAGGATAGGAAGGGTGCAGTTGGAGCCTCGGTTACCAGGTACTATAACTACCTTTTATTTCACTTTCACGTTTATTAAAGCAGGTGCAGATTGTGTGCAGTCATACTGTGGATTAGAGTCCAGCCACTAGTCAAAAACACAAATCTTCAACCTCAAACACAGACTCAATTCATTTGAAACAAACTCTTATTGCATCCCAGTTGAATTTTAGTAATATTATTAAAGACAAGATATGGATAAAGTTAATATGTTTTCATTGAAACAAGAAAGTCTCTATTTACTTCATGGTTTGTCCATACAATAATTAAAACATGTATCTCTTATGTATCTCATAGTTACACAGAAACGTTTATCTCATAAAACTGAGGTTGAATTTTTTATTTAATTCTTTAAATTGCAGCTCTACTCATGAGAAGAAAAGCAGAACTAATATGATTGTTAAACAAGGCAGATTCTACCTAAGACACAACACGCTGTCAGAGGACGCTCCCATCGCTATCATATTCAAGGTAAAAAAGATATTGACAATCATGTGCATGATGAGGTTGATATGTCCAATAGGGGGTGCTGCAGGACAGTGGGGTGACGTTGTTTTTGATTTGGGTGCCCACAGCTGAAGCAAAGATGTGTTTGAGCCATTTGTTACAGCTACATCTGATTCAATATCTTTTTTAGTGTTAAGCTCTGCTTAACTGCATCTCCCTGGATTCACTTAACAGATGACATTACACAGGGTAAATAATACATGTGTATAGCATGAGGTTTTGTTGCAAGTCAGTACTTTCACTTGCTTCTCATCAGATTGATTTTCATGAGTCGCCCTTTGCTCTAAATGAAAATGTCAGTGAGCCAGCTGGCATCATTAACCTCTCTCCCTCTGAGGACAGATCTCTACAAACATGTCAACATATGAGCGTCGAGCATTCACATCTAAAGTCATTATCCCTAGAACACAGTTTGCCCTCTCGCTCTGTTTGCTGTGTACTTGTATATCCTGGGTGACTTCTTCTGGATCCAGTATGGGACAGACAGACAAGTTCCCACAGCCTCGCATTTCCATAAGCAAATGTCAGACGACCATATGATCCCCAGTACACTCCTCCCTCCCTGTGCACACACTTCTTATGTCTCTTGGTTCAACGCTTACTCAAGTGCAAAATGTCTTGTGTCTGTGTATTTTATCTCACCATCAAGTCTCATCTGCTTACACAAATTAAATAGAAACTTTTTTATTTAATTTTAGAACAGGCCAAATATCCTCATCTATCTTACTTTCTATCCAATTCACATTTCCGAGCTTACATTCTGTTTCTATGCATCCATACAGGGTATGGGTGCAGAGAGTGACCAGGAGATAGTGCAGATGATTGGTACAGAGGAGCACGTTATGGCCAGTTTTGCTCCAAGCCTGGAAGAATGCCAGAAAGCTCAGATCTTCACACAAACTCAGGTATCTCAGAAGTCCACAACTGCCATAGCAGAGTGACGCGGTTGAATTTAGGTTAAAGAAATTAAAGCGGCGTGTCATCAGTGTTACAAATTATTTAAGTTATTTTACAATTCGCAAAACATTGGAAGGAGATTTGATTTTTTACAATGGTGAGAAAACCAGAAAAAGAAAAAAGCTAATAAAAAAACACAGTAACTAATTTTTAAACATGTGCAAAAATACATCAGGATACTACTGTGATGTCTGTACAGTATAGAAATAGTCTAGGTTTGTCCATCAAAAAAACACCTGCTTATCAGCAACCCTTTTTGATTATTGATTAAATTTCAGCTGGTTGCCTGGCAACCTCAGTATAAACCTGATATAGTTTGAAGATGTGACAGCAATCAACTCAACTCAGTTTGCTTTTTTCACATATATCACCAACAATTAGACATCAAAGTAACTAATACATCCAAGTTAATTTGGTTAAAATCAAAAGCTTGTTCAGAATAATTTGTTTGGACAATTTCATTATTATGCAGCTGCATGCCAATAAACTAACCATACTGAATTCAGCCAGGTCACATGAAAGCCCATTAACTACTGTTGACAGAAGCTAATTTCTGTCTCTCAGAGATTAGACTTAAGGTTTTCTCTTCATTCAGTAAAGTAACATTTTCTGTTGGGCTGTTCTTGAGGCCCATGGTATTGTTTTTGACACCTAGAGGTAAACGTATGGGGCCAATTTGTTTTTTATAAAGATTATGTTGTTAGAGGAACCATTGATGCATTGATGAGGCCACATTTGCTTCCTAGCAACCAGCCGCTGCAGATCTCATGTTCGTCTGTCTGCCAGCCCCCATGATGTCTTTTCATGGTATTTCATGGGTCATTGTATGGTGCACAATGAGACCTAAATCTATATAATTAAAGGCAGATAAGGCTGAAGAAACATTGTTGTCAGATTATGGGAGGTAATCTGCCTAAACCAAGTTTGAATGTCACCTTTTTATCTCGTGATGTATACATAAATAATAATATAAAGAATAATATCTCTTGTTGCAAATATAGAATATATTGGAATTATGTTGTTCCCAATGTTTATTTTTTGTACAGTTCATTTGCATTTATTGTAATATATTTGGAGGGCAGGGTGGGTGGTCTTTCAGAAAGTTCAGCCTCATTACCTTTGACATTTTGTATAGAGGGCTTCCCTGACACAGGTGTTTGCTGTATGAGTGTGCACATGCATTTGTGTGAGGTCAGCTTAGAGCTTTGGGACAACCTCAGGTCTAAACCTGAGACCATTAAATATCAGCATGTATTTGACTCAGCTGACTTTAAATCTTAAAAATCTTAAATCGTATTTTGTTAAATACGACACATAGGATGATGAGTGATGAACAGAGATGATAAGAATTATGCCCAATCTGCTCATGATTATTTTTCCTGAAACAGAACAACTGATCACAACACATTGATCAGTCTCCCCAAAGTTTGATTAATTGCCTATCAATGAACTTCTTGATGTCACTTAATTTGTCACTTTATTTTGTAATTAAGTTTTAAAAGGCTTTACACATTGCAGGTTGGATTAGGTGAATTTGGATATTATGGAGTTGATATCATGTTTGCTTTTTGCAGAAGTTCAATATCATAAAGAAGAAGTATGGAGTCAAAATAATTGTTTACATATCGGTTTCAAAGTACATCATATGAATATTATTACAGTACTCTAATTGTTTTGATCTTCCTCTGCTGTTTCTGCTGCTTGGGGTTTCAGGCTCTGAGGTACCTTGGGAATAAAGTGCGAAGACAGCGCATGTGGGGAGGCCCAAAGAAAACCAAGATGGAGGAGGCCAGAGAGCTGCTGGCATCTCTTATCCTTACACATGTGCCCGTACGTAAATACAAAAATAAGAACAGTGGGTGATTTACTCAGTATTTTCCACTAAATACAATTATTTTTGGCTCCTATTTTGTTTGCAGGTCAAGGAGTTTAACTTTCGGGCTAAATGTATTTACCTGGCTGTGATGGTGAGGAGGGTGATTCTGGCCCAGGGGGACAACAAGGTGGATGATAGAGATTACTATGGCAACAAACGTCTTGAGTTGGCTGGACAGGTGAGTCTCTATGCACCTGTCCCCCATATGCGCTCATTGTACACTACCCAATCTATTTTTTTATTTAGTATTTTTCTTCTCAGTACAAAATGAATAAAATCAAGCTCACTGTGTTCAGTTTATGTGTTAATTTGTCAGTTGGTCAACAGGAAACTGTAAATAAGACAGAGTTCAGTTGAAACATCTAAGGTGCACTGTTGTTTCTTTACTCACAAGGGCACTAGAAAACAAAACACGTTTGATGCTTATGAATAATTTGTGTATAGAAACGTACCAGTACCTCTAACGTGCTTTAGTGCAAATGGATCACAAGAATCGACCGAGGACGGCAGCTGTTTCAGCACTGATCTCTCACCTGCATCTTTGTTCCTGCCTGCTTCTTTTAATAAGACTCTCATTATTTTCCCTCAGCTTTGTTTTTCCCTGTTTTGTTTTGCCCCCCTCCCTTCCCCCTGTATTTCAGCCTGGCTTTGTCAAGAGAGAGATATGCAGTGGCACCAAAATCCGGAGGCTGTGGAAGCATGGGGATTTTTCAGCACCGTGACAATAGAATTGCTGCCTTGACTGCAGCGATTGAGCTAATCCGCAGGCCCGGCTCTGATAATGTAATTACGGCTGTCTTAAGGCCTTTAATTTCCCCCCCAACCTGCTCTGTGTAAGGAGAAGGAGATGGGAGCAGGGGGAGCACAGAGCCCTCTTTCAATAGGGGGCTTACACACTAACAACGCCAGCAATCTCCTCTCTCTCCAATTATGGTTCTCTGACATTCAACTAATTGGCCTGACTGTGCAACGGAAGCTTAATTTCTTTATTAATTTCAAGCAGTGCTGCCTGTTTGTTTTGATGTATGCTAATGCACAGGGCGGGTGGGCGTTGTGAGAGAGAGGTTACCTCCTGTAGGCCTGCTAGAGGAGGACAGGGACCTGGGACGCAGGCCAGGTCAGGCTTATCAATGAGCCGGCACACCTGGTTATTAAATCTGACTCTTAATGCACCTTGCTGGTGATTGGAGACATGAGCAGATGTGGCACAACAAGAGAGTCAGACCAACTTAAACTCCAAAATGAAACTCTAGTGTGGAGACTTGACAAGTTACTGTAATCAATCAAACAATTTAAAGTCACACAGCTCTTCTCTCTTTTCTAGCTACTCTCTTTGCTCTTTGAAGATCTGTTCAAGAAGTTTAACTCTGAACTGAAGAAAATTGCTGACCAGATCATCCCCAAGCAGAGAGCAGCTCAGTTTGATGTGGTGAAGCACATGCGTCAGGATCAGATCACCAACGGCATGGTCAATGCCATATCCACTGTGAGTTGGTCGGTGGGGAACTGTGGACAGGTTTTTTGAGATACACACAAGTCATTTGTTGTCTTTGTAATTGAGGAGTAAAACAAATTTTTGTAAATGTTGTCATATGCGTATGCATACGTAACGCATATGTTTTGCTTTTATAAGCGCAAGCACAAACTTCATTTTTTAAAAAAAGCTGTTGCCTGAAAACTAGCTACTACTAACTCTATTAAACATTCTACTAGCTGCTAAGAGCAGCAATGTGTTGTTTTGGTATATCTTCTGGGTTTTTTTTTTCTTTTTGTTAATGAAACTGTTTAGTAGAAGAACAAACACCTTTTAATTAATTAACTTCTGCACATACACAGTACACAACATGTTTTTAATACAGTTTGTACACACGCATGCACCTGCAGAGCAGTAGGTTACACTGCAAGGAATGCCTGGGAGTGAGTTTGGGGGTTAATCCGGGGTGTACACCGGCAACCTCCCATTCCCAAGCTTGATGGCAGCCTGGGTCTGGGATGATGGCGCATCACCCAAATTTTCGGCCGAGCTGGGATTCAAACTGGCAACCTCTAGGTTCAAAGCCTCTTGGTTCCAAGCGTAAAGCCTCTTCGCCGCTACTTCCCCAACATTTATAGACAGATGAATGCAGAAACATGGTTAAAGATGTCAGATTTTTGTCTGTCCACAGGGCAACTGGTCTCTGAAAAGATTCAAGATGGACCGCCAGGGTGTCACCCAGGTCCTGTCCCGTCTCTCCTACATCTCTGCTCTGGGCATGATGACCAGGATTTCTTCCCAATTTGAGAAGACAAGGAAAGTCAGTGGACCACGCTCCCTGCAGCCGTCACAGTGGGGCATGCTGTGTCCATCCGACACACCTGAGGGAGAGGTGAGTTAGCTGCTCTCCTCAGCTGTTCCTGCTCGTATACTGACTATTCGTTATTAACACACTTCCAGAAACTTCGTTTTTACCTTTAATTGCTTATAGAATGGAATCAATTGGATATAGAATGGAAATTAGGGCTGCAACTAACGATTATTTTTGTAGTCGACTAATCTATAATCTAATTTTTTGATTAGTCAACGATTATCGATTATTTATTTGCTACGTTTCCCGTTTTTAACAAAGTTGGGTATTAATTGGATTTCATTGGAAACCAGTGTATCTTTATGTGTATTGAGCTTTGTGACAAGTATTAGAGGCAATGTGTCCACTAGTGATGCATATAATAGTATAATAGTAAAGACGCATATTTTTTTCAAATGGGGCTTAACCGGAGGTTTCAGTCACTGAAAATGACGTTAACGTTACTTTGAAAAACTCCGGGTGTTCCTCAGACACGAAAAAGAGCACAACTTACCCATCCAGGACTTTGGGTGCCAAAACTCCCGATAGTGCACTTGACGTGTTTATTTTCTTTATTTTCCCGACAATACTCCCAGACTTTAGACATTCGCGGTCTCGCGCTAACATCACTATGCACCTCTGCTTCAGCCATCGTTGCTACTGCATCGACTTTGCTATTGCTATTGAACTTCTTCAGTGTTTAGTCCAATATCGACGCAGATGGTGCAGGCTATTGCCCCTTACGTTTCCGGTGGTGCATTGCAACTTTATTTGCATGTATTGTAATGAATTGAATGGCGTTCATCATGTTGCTTAAAATAATATACATCTAGACGACCACAAAATTTCTGGTCGACCACATTTAATAGTCGACGTCGTCGACTAATCGTTGCAGCCCTAATGGAAATACAATAATGTTTTTTTTTAATAAAACACATTCTTGTATGAATCAACACGTTTGCACAGGTGTATAAAGGAACATAGTGGAATTCTGGGTTACTTCCTTGGGGGCCATAATGAGGGATAAAACAAAAATAAGTGACAAAGTGCACAGAAAGATGTTGAGAGCACAACTGACACTCATTTCACATGGGGAGGCATCAGATGTAACTCCGTACCTGCCTTTGACCATATGTAACATGAAACAGTGTTAGTTATCTGAGCAAAGATTTGTTCAAAATTCTTGTTTGTAGACCAATTTGTTCGTGGCCAGAGACAGTTGTAATCAGAGGTTCCATTGTATATGTTACCTGCAACCCTAACCCTTACCTTTTGTGAGATAATCCAGCTCTAAGTTTTAGCATCTTCAGATGTTGTATTAAAATCTGTTCAGAAACCTAACATTTATAGTGTGTACATTACGTCTGTCATCATTCTGGTTCTGTAGGCCTGTGGTCTGGTGAAGAATTTGGCTCTAATGACCCACATCACCACCGACATGGAGGACGGTCCAATCATCAAACTGGCTTTTAACCTTGGGGTAGAAGATGTCAACCTGCTTTGTGGCGAGGAGCTCTCCTACCCGAGCGTCTTCCTTGTCTTCCTCAATGGTAACCCTCCTCTACACGAGTAGACACTAAAAAACAAAAACAAAAAAAAACAGAGAGAAATAACACTGGATGCTTTTGCCTTAGATCACTTAAAAAGAAAGTCTAATCCTTCCTGTTTTAAATGCATTGCTTATGAACATGAAGGGGGAAACTACTCTGTTTAGTTTACAGACAGCAATTTTTTATTTTGCATGAAGGCTGATAACTCATTAATTTCATGGCAGCGGTAGGTATTATTCTTGAGTCGGAACTTGGCCCTTAATTACTGTATATGTTTGTCTCACCACTGATAACTGTCAAATTATATTAGCTGCCATACCATTTAATTAGTTGGTAGCAGCAGGTGTCAAAGCCCTTCAGAGTGTGTGCAGTGCAAATGTGCCCTCACACAGAGGAGCACAGTGTCTCCTCTGTTCTCCAGTCATTTGTCTGTCGGACTTGATATGAACAAACCCCTGCAGGCAGTTTGAGCTCTGCTTTCACCAGGCTCAGAGGATTCTACTGTATATTCATGCTGTTTTTCTTTTTCTCTCAGCTTAAGGTTTCTGCAAACACAAGTTTTTCAGTCAGAATTTACCACAAGCATCAAATCTACTCCATGTTTTTTCACTGTTTTGATTCATCAGTTGACTAGAAAAATTCATCAGTTGCAAAAATGTCAAGAAATGACAAAATGAGATGATGTTTGGTTTTATATATGACATTGTATACCACGACTGCATTTCACACTGCTCTTAAAAAAACAAGTTAATTCAAGATGTTAGGCTGAGAAAACATGACAGTCATTTTCCTATTCTCTTACGGGCTAAAGACACAATAATTCATTAACCAATAATTAATTAATTGGTTCTGAGAAATAATCATTAAATGTAACTGAACTGTAGATTTAAACTGGAAATGACGACAGTGAAGTGGTTGAAAATTACATGTTTGTTCTCAGATTGGTGATGGCCTTATTTCTATTGATTGTTTTTTAGCTAAACACGTCAATTCTTTATTTAACTGCTGATATGAAAGCAAAACTTTTTCACAATATGTTGGATTATTCCTGGAATCACGGCTCACTTAATATACACGTGGTTAACTCAGGTAGTGACTCACTTGCAGGTTACAAAATGTATTTTAATGTAAATATGATACTCGTTTATGTTCAATAGTGATTTAACACTTACTGTTGCTCCAGTTTCATTAATGTCCATCTCTCTGTCCACCTATCTGTTTGTCCCCCACAGGTAACATTCTCGGTGTGATCAGAGACCATTGTAAACTGGTCAACACCTTTAGACTAATGCGCCGGGCCGGTTTCATCAACGAGTTTGTGTCTATCTCCACCAATCTGACTGACCGCTGCGTCTATATTTCCTCTGATGGAGGACGCCTCTGCAGGTTTGAGGACATTAGACCTCTCAATCAATAAATGCCTGTTATTGATACGCATTGATTAGACTGTACCTTGTAAACGTTATACCCTTTGTTTTAGTATTCTAATGTAAAAAAAAAAAGTGAAAAGTGACTCATTAGTATTTTATGGGTAGTGTTTTTTTTTGTTTTCCACTTCAGGCCATACATTATAGTGAAGAAGGGCCGGCCAATGGTGAAGAACAAACACATTGAAGACCTGTCGCAGGGATACAGGTGAGGCTTGGAGAGTTTTTTAGAGTATATATTTGTTTGCTGATAATTATGTATAGCAAAAGAAATGACGTTCATCTTTTTAAAATCATTTTTGAATCACACTTTTCTTGACTCCAGGACCTTTGAGGATTTCTTGCACGAGGGCCTGGTGGAGTACCTGGATGTCAATGAGGAGAATGACTGTCAGATCGCTTTGTATGAATACATGATTAATAAGTGAGTGCCATGTGATTCTGCTTAAAGAGGAAACCTGAAAGAATATCCTTTTGGTTTGTTAACTTTTATTTTATTTTTATATTTTTCTGCAGAGACACAACACATTTGGAGATTGAGCCTTTCACGTTGCTGGGAGTGTGTGCCGGTCTCATTCCCTACCCGCACCACAACCAGTCACCCAGGAACACATACCAGTGTGCTATGGGCAAGCAGGCCATGGGTAAGGCTGAGCTGAGCAGGTAGCTTCAGTCACCAAACAAGTCATTCAAATGTGTAGATCTCAAATCCCTTGTCAAACATCCTCCACACAGCTGTAGTGTTTACTTGTGCGCACACATTCTCCTACAGTAATTTAATCTTACATGAACACAATTCTTAAGCCTCCTAAATCTTCTGGTTCAGAGTTTAGAATTTTATTTGCACAACCTAAAATCATACAAGAGGACATTAGAATAACAAATAACATAGATACAAGAAGCCCGCTGGTTCGTCTCCCCCAGAACTCAGCTCCTGCTCTATCTCTTGTCAGAAAGCATTTGTACGTGTGATTGAGTGTTTTTGTGTGTGTGTGTGTGTGTGTGTGTGTGTGTGTGTGCACGTTTGGACATCAAACATGGGGCGCTTGCGTAGGTTCTCTATTGTGCATATGTGTGCAGAGGCCCTTTCCCTGCCAGTCACCCAGAGTGTCATTAGCAATTCATTGTGTCTGCTTTGGCTGTGCTCAGAGGGTCAGTGTGCTCAGCTGCAAAAGACCACAGAGTACGCACCCGCGGCTCCTTGGTAACCAAAACTTCCCCAAACGGCACTGCTAACATTCGTAAGAACTTCTGTCACCCCAACCCACTACTTTACCTCCACCCATCCCTTCCTCCCCTCCCCCCAACCTTACAAAAACACGGACTGGAACTATATTTGGCACAATATCCTCTGCCTTGTCCATTTTGTGCGGACAGCCCTATACATGTGCAAATCTGGTTGTGTGGCCCAGGCCTATTATCACAGACTCAGTGCTTGTACCCTGATTGTGAAGTAATAGCATCTGACAAATGTCAAGGCTTCCAGGGAGGCCATGCTTTATGCCATAACTCACCCCATTCTTCCACTGCACTGCTCTGTGACAGTGATAACCAGGTCCAGCCCTGACCCAGCTAACCGGAGGATTAATCTCTTCATGCATTCGATAAGTTGTTACACACCTGTGCGTCGAAACACAGAAATGTTAAATATAACGATATTTCAGAATGTCAGTCAGAGAGAAGGTCAGAAATAAGTACACCAAATATTGCATATTCATCTTTTCTCCATGTCTGTCTCTACAGGGACCATTGGCTATAATCAGAGGAACCGTATTGACACTCTGATGTACCTGCTGGCATATCCTCAAAGGCCCATGGTCAAAACCAAAACCATAGAGCTTATTGACTTTGAGAAGCTGCCTGCTGGTCAGAACGCCACTGTGGCTGTAATGAGTTACAGCGGCTACGACATTGAAGACGCTCTGGTCCTAAACAAAGCTTCACTTGACCGAGGTTTGGCCTTCTTGAATTGACAGTAGTAGTTTCTTTTGTATTTTATATTTTAAATATGACTTATCTTTTTAGGATTTGGTCGGTGTCTTGTGTATAAAAATTCCAAGTGCATACTGAGGCGTTATACCAACCAGACCTTTGACAAAGTGATGGGGCCCATGCTGGATGCTGCTACACGAAAGCCCATCTGGAGACACAGCATCCTGGATGCTGATGGCATCTGCTCCCCTGGTGAGCTTAATTTCGTGTTATTCACATATCACAAATGATAAAGGACGCATCACAGTATTTAGTATCCAGAAGAGGTCAACGTATGCCGATTGTAGTGCTACTATTGTAGGTGCAGAGATATACTGACTCATTACATTCACAAGAAACATTTTATTAAATTGAATTTAGAGATCAGTTATTGGACAACAATGAAAAATATTACTTTTACTGGAAATGCACATCCTGGTGAGGTGAAAGGAGGGGCTGTTGGTGTAAATTAGTCTCCTGCTCTCAATCACAGCTTGATCCAGATTTGAGACTGAGACTGTTGCTTTGTGTTTTATGTAATGTCATAGAGTAATCTTACATTTGCCACAGGTGAGAGAGTGGAGAACAAGCAGTTGTTGGTGAACAAGTCCATGCCAACTGTCACTCAGACACCACTGGAGGGCAGTACCCAGCCAGGCCAGCCCCAGTACAGAGATGTGCCCATCAGGTGAGTGCACATCAGCTCTGACAACCACACCCTCCCACCACTACATGTTACTGTGATCCCAGCATAAGCCACCTCAGTGTAGAGCCACCTGTTTAGCTGAGGTATACAGAGGCAGAAAATACATGTTTACATATCATTTTGCAGAAAAATAATTTGACCTGTTCCCATTTTATTTGCAGTTACAAGGGCTCGACGGACTCTTACATAGAGAAAGTGATGATCTCATCCAATGCTGAAGATGCTTTCCTCATTAAGATCCTGCTGAGGCAGACCAGGAGACCAGAGATAGGAGACAAATTCAGCAGTCGTCATGGACAGAAAGGTGCCAACCTCAAAACACTCCCACTAACTTCTCTCTGAAACCCAAAGCAGTGTGTTTACCTCAAAACCCACTGTGCACAATGTTACTGAAAGATGCATTAATATTCACAATTTAAATATCAAATTAGAACCTGTTGAAAGAGTGTAAATGACTGAACAAGAAAAAAAAAATCTGTGGTCGTCTCTGTGTCGGAGCATTTGTTGAGTCAAGTCCCAGTGGCTGTTGCTCTGTCACTGCCCCCCTGTCCTCATCTCTCAAGAGCTCTTTTCAATTAATTGGCTCTTTGTCCTGTGCCAGACTATGCAAATTTATTACACCGCAGCAGTATTCTGCTGCTACTGGGGGAAAAAGTGTTTACAACCTCCATTGTTTTGCAGCACCTCCCCTATAGGAGGCTTGTATGATGTTTTAATCAAAAAGCTAACTGGCGCCATGCATAATTTACTCTCTTCATTAATGCTGTGGCCACTGGGCGGTCAGCTTAGGATGGGACAATGTCTTCTGTCTCATATAATGACGAAGAGAGGGGTCGCTGGTGGGTTAGCTGGAGGAGATCTGGATGGAAAAGCCCCAGATGTGTAACTGATGTATGGCTCATTTTTAATCAGAGTTCTCTTTCGTCATGTTGAGCCACTTGAGAACATAGAAAAGCTGTAGAAAGTGCATTTTTGCTCCAGTGGGGGTTTCAATTTTTCAAAATAAAACTTTCTTGACAAATATTTCAAATAGAATCTAAACTGAATCATATAACATATCCTATAAGGTTTTATTATTTAATTAGAAGAGTATTTGGCTGCAGCAATAGATCTCCCAGCTACTCATGACTAGTCTCATAAGTCCTGGTCAGCAGAGCAGAATAAGTTAATTATTTACTGGTCACACACACACACACACACACACACACACACACACACACACACACAGCTGTGGAGGTGGGGGAGGAGGTGGACAGGTTGTCAGTGGTAGGGGCCCATTGTGCGAGCCTCCAGCGTGGAGCTATATGAGCGGTGATGGAGGGCTCTGAACCCTTGCTGTTGTCTTGCCTTTCTCTGCTGATTTCATGCCTCTTTTATCATTCACTTTCACACAAAACAAACAACACCAAGGATGTCTGCCCTGGGAACTAGTGTCTCTCTCTCCCTCCCTCTCTCCCTCCCTCTCTCTCTCTCTCTCTCTCTCTCTCTCTGAATCCTTCTTTCCATCGTCCTTTTTCCACTTTATTTCCTCCTCGCTTTCATCTTACTTTCAGCCCTATGTTCAAACCTTTTTGTTAACAGCCTTTTCTTTCTTTTTATTTTCTCATTTACGCCTTCTCTTCTGGCCCTGTCGTATTCGCTTTCTCTCTTTTCTTTCCACCTTCTTCCTGCTGCTGGATGACTTTCCACTAAAGCCTTGCACTTGTTCCCAGTCAACATCCTGTTGCTGCGTCCAGTAATAGCGGCAGCAGTCTGCTGTGTGCAGTGTCACTAAAAAGTCAGCTAATAGTGAATGTTTCCCACGTGCGCAGATTCAGTTTCTCCTCTCCAGTTGAGCCCCTTCACTTCCTCCAAGTTGAACTGAAAGTCATGGATGCGTAATCCCAGTCTCCCTGTCATACTAAGCACCTTTCTCCACTTCCTGCTTTCCTTCACCTCTCACTGCTTTCTATTTTTTCATTTGCAAATGGGCCTACAATCTGTTTACCCTGGCCTGGGAAGAGTGCTTTGGCCCCTCAGCAAACATTTGCACTCACACTTAAACTCCAGGCTACCAGGCTGCTTGTCCCCCACGTCATGTGAATCAAAAGAGGACTCTGTCTGTATGGAAGTATGGAAATGTCATGCTCAGCCAGAGGTCCACACCAGGCTTCTAGCAGCAATACACACAACAGCAGTAGTTTTACTAGCAGTTTGCTTTTGTTTAGTCAAAGCAGCCTGCTTACTCAGGTTACCAGATAACTTTATTTTTGTCTTTTTATTTAGAATGAAGGATGGCACTGCAACATTATTTTCTTTTTCTCAATCTGATAATATTGTTTTCTTTTATTTGTGAATCTGTGAACTGAAAATACACATCACATCACATACTGACACATCACATACTATATACATCACATCACAAACTGAGATCATACACCTGCACTTAAGGAGCTATACAGCCAGGTTTCTGTTTGATAAACTTTCAAGTTTTTTGTGTTGTTACAAATTCTGCTCTATAAGTGACAGGTATATGTACTGTTTAAGTTCAGTTTAAAGTGTGCAATGACTTTTATGTGTGTGTTTCTTTTGGTGTTTTTCAGGTGTTTGTGGTCTCATTGTCCCACAGGAGGACATGCCATTCTGTGACACAGGCATCTGTCCAGATATTATCATGAACCCTCATGGATATCCCTCCAGAATGACGGTACGACTCTGCACATCCGAAGAAAAACACATTTTTTGGGGTGCAGCTGCAGAGGTTTCTTTTGATCCCTATGGCTATCCAGTTATTCAAAAACCATATATTTAAGGTTTGGCATTTTAAAAATCCCAGACATAAACAACGAATCAATTATCAAAATACGTACTTGTAGATTTAATATTCTGATAATGTCTGTAACATTTATGAGGAACCTTAAATTCACTTTTGGTTTAATGTAAAGTTATAATTTAATCAAAATTTGACACCCTATCAGGAACCTGTACACAGTTGTTATTTCTGACTTTTGGCTGCGAGTGCAGAATCACCTCAGACTCTTTTTGACTGCTCTTCTTAAGTTTGTGTCAGCTCTTCTA
Organism: Trinectes maculatus; assembly: GCA_016785345.1. NCBI lineage: Eukaryota > Metazoa > Chordata > Actinopteri > Pleuronectiformes > Achiridae > Trinectes > Trinectes maculatus. The sequence goes on from JAFBJQ010001306.1 coordinate 799,625, forward strand.
AGACTAAACCCTCATTATCCCACTCTTCTGATCTCTGGGTTATCATTGGCTCCCAGAGCACACGTCCATTGAGGCCGCTAAGCAGCAGTCTTACTGTTCACAAACAGATATTTGTTGCTGCAGAGACGGGTGCCAGCGAAGCCGCCTCCTTTAGCAGCGTGTGGAAGTTTTATCGAACAGTACATGATGGTGCTGAATGTGAATGACATGAAACTTGGCCCTGTATCTGCCTGCTTTTTGTCCCTCACACTATAAAACGTGAATGATCTTTACTGCTGCAGTTGTCAGTGCCAGGGTGTTTGCAGGCAGTGGTTGTCATGGAAAAGACTCAGAAATGTTTGGCTCGGGAGGATGTTTCTGTGGCCTGAGAGTGAAATGAGAGTAGGTGTTTCCTTTTATGTGATGGGGTCAGGGGTCCTCTGGGTGCGACCTCAGTGGAATAGTTGAAATCAGTCATCCTTAGACTGCTGCTCCCACCCTGATTGGTACATGTGTAGTCCAACCTCAACCACAACGATCAATATTTTGTGACAAGAGTCAATGTAAATAATAAAAGATCTACTCTGGGCCCCAAATGACTGAGATAGCATGAAAGTGGTGTCAGAATTTTGGACACCACTGTACAGCACAGTGTATTCAGACCCAACTAGTTGAGTAATGTTTGGGAAAATATGAAGTAAAAGGCACTGAAGTAAAAATTCAGTCATTGTAACATTGTATGTGATGTCTGTGCTTTTCAGCCATCAAACCTGCTTTCAGAGAAAGTTGAGATGATTGTCCTCAAACTGTTTTTCTGTGTATGCTTAAGAAATCACAAAATTTGTGTGTGTGAGTGCATGTGTTCATATACAGTATATAATATACATATATACACATTTATCAGGGAAGATGTGAACAGAGCGTTTGCTGTATTTCTGTTTTTCTAACGGTGTGTCTGATTCTTTTAGGTGGGAAAGCTGATTGAATTATTGGCTGGGAAGGCGGGAGTCCTCGATGGACGGTTTCATTATGGAACGGCCTTTGGAGGCAGCAAGGTGAAGGATGTGTGTGAGGATCTCATCCGCTATGGATACAACTACCAAGGCAAAGACTATGTTACCTCAGGAATCACCGGGTAATCAAAGAATTCCTGACAAACGTGTTGTTTTCCCACATGTTTTGTTCCAAAACATTATACAGATATGAAGAGTGACTGTTGATGTTGAGTGACTGTTGTGTTTTCCTCAGAGAACCACTGGAGGCATACATCTACTTTGGACCAGTGTATTATCAGAAACTGAAGCACATGGTCCTGGACAAAATGCATGCCAGAGCCCGAGGCCCCAGAGCTGTTCTCACCAGGTAATATCTTTAATTTTGAAAATTCTCTTAGTTTTTTTTAAAGCAATTATTAAACAAGCTTATTTTATATTTTTAAAAAAAGAAAAGTGTGAAATGCAGAGTGGGTTTTAACAAACTCTGTTTCACTGTCTCTCCTGTCTGTGTTTACTGAATGTGTCTCTGGCTGACAGGCAACCAACAGAGGGCCGCTCTAGAGATGGAGGTCTACGTCTCGGTGAGATGGAGCGCGACTGTTTGATTGGCTATGGAGCAAGCATGTTACTGCTGGAGCGCCTCATGATCTCCAGTGATGCCTTTGAGGTGGATGTGTGTGGACAGTGTGGCTTGTTGGGATACTCTGGGTGGTAAGCAGTTGGTAACTGTAGATCTGTGCAGTGTCATAGTGCACGACAGCCGTATCATCTTATAAAGCACATCAAACTGTCCTGAAGCCAGCATGATACATGACAGAGATATTGTTTGACACATCTAGAACAATGAACATCAGGGCTGATTTTGTTTACTAATTGTAAGTCACATGATCCATGTTTACTAACACACTTGTATGTATTATTTGTATGAGCAAATTAGATAATAGAGTCAGAACTGTGGATTTACTCAGTCTTGCACTGGTCCTGTGTACAAAACCTGTACTTTATAGTATAGACATAGAGATTATAGACATTGTTTGGTTTGTGTCCAGCCTGATTCTTGTTTTCATCTTTCCAGGTGTCACTACTGTAAGTCCTCCTGCCACGTTTCCTCCCTCCGTATCCCGTACGCCTGCAAGCTGCTGTTCCAGGAGCTGCAGTCCATGAATATCATCCCCCGACTAAAACTGTCACGTTACAATGAGTGACGAGGAGAGGGACAGAACGACAGTGTGTGTGAGTGAAAGGTTTAGAGTCAGAGATATTATTGAGACTGTCTGAAACAGGTTTATTTGTTTAAGTTTTGAATGAGCAGCAAGAAAGAAACCAAAAATTGATCTCATGTTTTTTTCTGTTTCGCATTGATGTTGATACTTTCTTACATAACACAGAATGATTATTCGAATCAGCTGCTGTGTCTTGTACAGTTTGATTATATTTAACTCAGCAATTTCTGTTTATTGACAAATATTCTGTTTTTTTTCTTTAATTTCTTTAAAATATGGAAACTTTTATTTTTCTGAGTTTACCAATACAACTGTTGGGCTAAACGTAACATGGTTAAATCATGGTTAAAAGTAAAACAGACTAGTTTTCAGATATTTTTACATTACATGAAACCTAATCATTCATGTGTTTAAATTGTCTGTTAATTGATTAATCATGGAAATAATGTCCTTTGTGGTTTTATTAAACCTAAGTTAATTCCATCAAATGTCTTTTTTCATTCCATCAAATGTACATCCAGTTTACATTCACATAACCGTATTGTACTCTTGTGTGTACTAATATTGTATGCTAATGTACTAATATTCTGTACTCATGTATGTGTGGAATGCAGTGAACTTAATTTCCCATCTGAAGCGATTAATAAAGTGGATTTCTTCTTCTTCTGATGGTTTCTTGGTAGATTTTGGAGGACTGGTCTTTCATGTGATAAGCAGACAGCTGGATGTTCACTGACGGCATATAGACATATACAGAGCAACAGCTTCATTCATGTCAGAGTTGTCTTGAGTCACACAGTTTTGCTCCTTTAAACCGAGGCCTTAATGCCAACATGTCGTATGTGGCGTTACCATACCCCCCACTCGCACATACACACATGACTCAACTGGGGCCTTTTCACAGAACAAAAGCAGTACACATCCGTTTGTGCAGGCAGTGTGTGTGAGAATAGGAAGAGTGGAAGAGGCTCTTTGGTGGCTGCACCTGTCCCATTTTGTGAGGCTTTAATAAGCAGATAACAGGTTGGACAAAAGGACATCCACTATAGACAGGGACTCCACCTTTATCATATTTGACAAAAAATGATTTGATCTTTGGGGTCATAGTTTTGTACCGACCACCTTTCAGGCCATTATACTAAGTCATTAAAGGGTTGTTATATTAATTTTTTGTGATTTTTTTTTTTTTGCTTAAAGAAAATTCTAATCTGTTTTTAGTCATCACTAGTCATTTCACTCATTCCAGGAGTTTTCCTAACTTCCTATAGGAGTATGAAAAGATGCATATCTGAGTTTTATCAAACTATGACCTAATGCCAGGTGTCTCCTGGCTTGTTGCTGCCACCCTGTCCCACCCATGCTCTCAGGTGGCTGCACGTTGTATGTTGGTGTCGTAGCACTGGTGGCGACGCCTGCGCAGTGGAAGAGAGAGTCCTTCTTTGCTATCCATGGTGCGGTGAGTAATTCAGCCATAATCCGCCTTTCTCCTCTCCCCTCTTCTTTCCCCTCTCCTCTCCCCCTCTCCTGTGGTTCCATTCATATTCTAATCACAGCTTTCCCTTCTCCAGCTCTCAGGCACTCCATCAGAGCCCTCCCAGCCTCGGGCTTTGCACTTTTACTTCCCCCCCTTTGTGACCATTCCCTCTTCTCATAGGCACCAAAAATAAGGTTTCGCCAGCAAAAGAGTGACAGAAAAGGGGTGAAAACTCCACCCAAAAAATTGCTACTTGTGGAGTTTGAGCATGTTTGATGTCTGAGCGCGCCACGTGAGAAAGTCATCACAAAGATGGTTTCATGCTGTAATGAGGCGATGCACAGAGGGAATGTGGCAACAAGTGTCTGTGGGATGTGGAATTGGAGTTAAAAACAGGTGGAAAGGCAGAAGCAGTGCCTGGGATGGGATGTACGTTTATTTCGACCTCAGGGGGCTGTATAAAACTTAAATTAAATGCCATAATGGAAGATGGGGAGGCCACAGTGTTAGGACTGTGTAGATCTAAGCCGCTTTTTTTTTCGTTGGGAGGGAGCTTTTCTTATTCAAAACAGCCCCACAAAAGACTTCCAGTGAGCCTTGCCACATCCCCATCTGACTTGGGGCCATTCATCAGCCTTCCAAGCCTATCAATGACATGTCCCCATCAGGGCTCCTATAAAATCAGCCCCTTTCCCATGAAACATCAGCAAACATTTTGACGGGTCTGGCTTTCCCCCCGCTGGATTTCTGGAGTCTCTACCCCCCCTTTTCCTGCCTTACTCCCTCCTCCCCCTCTCTCCTCCGCCAACACCACCCCTCTCTGGGTGAACCTCAGATCCTCAACATCTCCTGTGACGGGCAGTGGTCACGGAAACACTGAGCAAGACAAGGGTAGAGCTGCCGTGGAGGGGGAAACGTGCACTAAGCCATTTTCTTGGAGGAGCCAGTGTTGTTGATGGGAAGAGGATGCATTGCGGGCTGCTGGAGGAGACTGATATGGATTCCACAGGTCAGTCCTGTTAAAGCGTTTGTGCGGATGTGCTTAGACCATTAGCTTCTGTTCGGGAACACTGAACGCAAAGTTTCTGCTGTGCCACTTCTGGAAAACTTTCCCAGTGATCATTCAGAGAAGGTGTGCCTGTCTGCCTGTTGATATTGAACCTTGAACTTATTTTTAATGACTCAAATTCTGGGTTTTGTTTGGTTTTGTTTTTTGAGAGGAGGGGTATCACGAGAACGCATTCGACAACTGATTAGAGAAAAGTAAAAAAAAAAACTGGCATAGTTTATTAATTTAAAAAGCTGGTTTCTCACGTTTTTTTATTTTTTTTAGCAAAAATGTTTTTAAAAGTTGCGCTGATAATTATTGCACATCACGGTACACTTACATGCACCTGTTCTTTATGGTTTATGTCTAAAACTCACCTTTAACTAAATATTACAACAGTCACTGTAAAAATGCTAATAATGAATAATGTCCAATTAGAATAGATTAATCTGAAGGGAGGTTATTTGTTACATTAAAAAATGTTGACTTATTAGTAGTTAGTACATTTACTGGATCAGTGTTGAGTAGTTAAGTCCTGAATGTGTGTTAATAAATGATGAAACATCTGTTTCCCTTGCTGATCAAATTTAATCCAATTATTTATCTGTTCCCCCAATTTATCTGTTCCTGTGTGAAGCTTAAGATCTGAGCCTCTGTGGAGAATTAGCTTCACTTCAGTGGAGTCACTGTTTTTCTGTTTTTCATTTCCATCATTTGGAGGCAAATGATCATTGAC
>JAFBJQ010001306.1:805099-838730 GCA_016785345.1 Trinectes maculatus
ATATAAAATGATGATAATGTTTTTCATAAAAGGCAAAAAATCTAGTCTAGCCTAGTTTTTTTTCCCTAGATGCACGTGGACACGTACATCTTCATGAGTGTAAACTTCTAAAACCGCAGTATCTCTGACCTCCTCTCAATCCCACCCAGGGGTTTCACCAACAGGTCGTCCTGCCAACAGTCTGTCCTAGCAACACCTGTTATGGTGACTGTTGTCAGTTCATACACACAAAAATAGGCATTGTCACAATTTTTTGAAATATTATGTGAGAAGATTTTGTTTGGTTGAAGACGTTGGGCACTTTTACTTTATTCCTGTATGAACTATGTAAACACCTGTAGTAGTTTTGCCTTCTTATTTATTTTTCAAACTTCTGTAGTAGTTTAAATTGAAAAGATTTTACTTTTCAATCTTCTCTTTTAAAAACATTCAGTCTGAAACACCTGGCTGATGAATAAGTTGTGTCTTACGATCAATAAAGAATAAAATTTAAAAAAAGACTTTGTGGCATTTAAATAAACCAAACGAATGTTAGTCACACACAATTTCATTCTGAATTATATTTATCAACTACTGAATAGGGTTTTTTTTAAAAAAAAAACAAATAAAAGACTTTTAAATGGATTTCCACTCTGTGAGGCAGTTTCTACATGAAAGCTTTGCAGCTCGGTCACAGAAAGCACACCAGTCGTGCTATTCCTAAGTAGAAATTAAAACAGGACAATGGACTCTGTTCCACCAGAATGCTCCAGTAATGTGCACAGGCTCTTTTAAGCTCGTGTGTACGCTCGTAGTTTCCTGGGAACAATGCTGGATTCCTGCCGTCTTGGTGAAAACATCTCAAATAGAGCCATTGCTGCTGCGCTGCCCATACAATCGATTGTTGTCAGCTCGCCTTGTCACATAAGTGACATTAATAGTGTCCTGTATAGGCAGCGAGTGCCTCTGTTTATGTAAATAAACCTTTAGTTCTTACTTCACTTCAGAATGTGAATCTTTTTTCAATTGATGGGTTTCTGTGAAAATGAAAAACAAAAATGAGCCAAAATCTTTTTTTACCGAAAAAGTTTTACCTAAATGTCAAAAAAAGGGGTTAAAATCATATACATCTCATATTCATAATTTCATACTAACCTCCTTTTCAGTCACAATATTTAAGACTTAATCTGGGTTGTTATTATTGTCTTTTTATAGAGAGTTGGATTGAAAGATGCCTCAATGAGGGCGAGAGCAAGAGATATTCCAGTCACACGTCTCTGGGAAACATGTCCAACGATGAACGTAAGCAGGACAAACACTGATACACTAATACTAAAACTACTGTGTCTTTTAACTACTATGTTCTGTACATTGTTGTGCTGGTTACATGTAAAATCCAAAATATGTTACAGATGAGGAAAAAGAAAATAACAGAGCCTCTAAACCACATTCGACACCAGCTACTCTGGAATGGTGAGTAAGAGAACAAATACATATTTTTGTCCTTCAAGTGAGCTACTGGAAAAAAGACAACACAATTTCATTTCACCGGCAGCTTTGAAAATTAAATTAAAAATGCTGAATTCATATGAAAACAATGTGACCGGTCTTGAAAAAAATAATGATTTTAACTGTAGCTCTCAGTCCTTGTGTGAAACATTATATACTATATGTGTATATGTAAATGGATGTGTACCTGCCTGTTGCATGGCCCTCCGCCCCGTTACTCCCTTTAGTTAATAGTGTTAAGCACACGTGGGCTTTGATGAATATTAATACTTATTTAAGATGCACTGTGGGGGGTGGAAACCAAGAATGAGGAGGATGAGTGGAGTAATAACATGTCATTATATATCATTAAAGACACAAAGTGCTATTTATCTTCTCCCCATTTTTGTGTTAAAAATGTATTAGCAAATTTGACAAAAACAGTATCTTTGTTTAAACAGAGCGAATACATGTTTCTCAGGCCTGATGAATAGTCGAACAACAATAAGGTTTATACTGACATCAGAACTGCACACAATACCCATTAGTGTATGATTAAGTTTTACAAACACGATGCCTGTAATTCTTTTTATGATTTTATTAGCCTTATATCTGAAAATTGATTTCCTAAATATCAAAGTGTACACAAAATACGGAATCCTTCTCAAACAGAAAAAATGTATGTCGTCAATTTGAAGTCCCTGCGAAGCCTTAAGGCTCAGTTTTGGGTCCGTTCTTATTTTGTCAAGACTTTTAGTTGTCGAGTTGTTCAGAGATTCAGTGATTTCCAGGTAGCTGATAGTTTTACCAAACTGCGTTACACATTCTGGTGCTTCATTGACAGAGAAAAAGCGCACTGTTGTATTAATAGATCAAGTACAATAATAACAACTAATAATCAAAGAATACACAGTTATTGATTTCAGAGAGGAGGGAGATTAAAAAAAAGATACATTGGTGGTTCCGGGGTTTTTTTTTCAATGTACAATTGTGTATAATCCAAAGCAATGAAGATTTTGTGTTTACATAGATGGTAGATGGAAATAACAGAGAAGCATAACGACAAAGATAAACCTCAAATTCCACTATTTTTTATTTGCATTATATGTGTATTAACAATTCTCTTATAGCATGTTTTTAAATGCTGATGAATTTCATTGTCTTTCGCAGGCTAGAGGAGAATTATGAGATAGCCGAAGGTGTGTGTATCCCCCGAAGTGCCCTCTACATGCATTACTTGGACTTCAGTGAGAAGCACGACACACAGCCAGTAAACGCAGCCAGTTTTGGAAAGGTAAGACTCAAATCTTCCATGTGCCAAACAATCTGACAACTTACTGTACCCATGTGAATCCTGTTCAATTCAAAATCTGTCTCGACATGTTTAGAAAATCTCCGAATCATGAACTCCACAGCAGTGGCAGTGGATGTTTTCTTCCAGAAAAACGTTCCGATTAATGATTGTGAGCTGGAGTTGATCAGTTCTTTAAAAAAAAAAATTAAAAAGTGGTGACGCCCCCAAAATTAGCAACAGAGTTTCCCCCCAGCTTGTCAAGCACTGACATACATTTATAAGTGTACCACAATAAAGCAACAACAACATGACTCAACACGAGAAGATAGAAGACGACAATCAGGTGTTATAGCCCCATTGAAAGCATTAATCACATCCACTCAATCAGCCATAGGCATTAGCCTGACCATTTCATGCCTGGGTTGGTTCTGATGTCGATGCAGCTCTGCTGCTGTGTTGAAGTAACATTGGCTGCAGCCCAGTGTGAAGCAAAGCTCTGTGGTCCTTCACTGAACACATAATCTAGAGCCAAAGGAGATGTGCTTTCGTCTTTTCCCACAACCCCAAGAAGTTCTTCATAGCTGTCCTACCCCCAGTCATCCCCTGTACCCTGGACTCCGGCCCCAACCCCCAACCCACTACCCCGGGCCCACCCCCGCCCCATTGCAGCTCCTGTCGGAAGATATTGAAAAAGAGAAGGGGCCTGGATTAATGTGTAATTAAAGGAAATTTGGAAGGGTGAGATGTTGCGGAATGTTAGATCAGTGGCTGGAGCAGTGTGGGGTGTCCTTTAGGAAGGCTTCATTGATTCGGGACAAAAAAACGAGAGAGGGCCCGGACTGCCTCCCTGTCTGCTCATTTATCAAGCGGGGCCTGACAGAAACTTCACAGCTTGGCCTCTTTTTTCATCCCACACAATGGAGAGCTACACTGTTTGCTAAAGTTTCTGCACCAGGAGCTGGACGGAGGATCCAATCTCTTTGGACAAAAAGAGGGGAAGGGAAGCAGGAGGGAGGAGAGAAGAGAAAGAGAGTGCGAAGGAAAGGTAATAGGTCGGTGGTTGGATGGATGATGCTGTGAAACAAAGTAATACCCCTGGATGTCATAAAATGGATGGATCTCAAAGCTTTCATTTTCCTCCCAAACCTCCCCCTGGAAACAACAAGAAGACTTCCTGTTGTTCTGATGACAAACTTCATCAAACCCTACATTATATAGAACTGATTATACTGTGCAGTACTGAATATTCAGGCAGGCCATACTGTGTATTGCAGTCTAAAGTATAAGGCACAGAGTTGCCTTCTATTGAGTGAATGCCAAGATGTGATTTGAATCCTTGTTTCACCCTTATTTGCTTTGCTATAATGAATCATTACAGTATAGTAAGAGTTACGGCACACTGACAATTTTCCCTGCTCACTTATGAACAGATCATAAGGCAGCAGTTTCCAGCATTAACTACCAGAAGACTGGGGACAAGAGGGCAGTCGAAGTAAGTTGTTTGAGTTTGCTTCACAACATAAACACAACACACATGCACATCAGTGAAAATCTCAAAACGTGGAAGATGTGCGGGTGTACACAAAAACACAGCTGGGTACAAGCTTATTCCTCAAGGCTTACATTAATATAGACCTATATTTTTCTATTAAATGTTATTTTATTGGAAATGTGTAAATCAAATCTGAATGAAGCGTGTCATTTCATTAATCACGCACCATGTATTGATATTAAATCTTGCATAATGGTTTAGAACTGCTAGTTCTTAATGTGGAAGAATAAACGATGCAGCGCCTCTCCTCCTCAGGTACCACTACTACGGCATCGCGGTGAAGGAGACTTCCCAGTATTATGACGTGATGTACTCCAAGAAGGGAGCGGCGTGGGTGAACGAGACAGGGAAGAAAGAGGTCACCAAGCAGACAGTGGCGTATTCACCGCGCTCGAAACTGGGGACACTCCTGCCAGAGTTTCCAAATGTCAAAGACCTAAATTTGCCCGCCAGCCTGCCAGAAGAGAGGGTAAACAGGAGTTTTAAAAGTCCATCCTTACAGCCTCCCGCCCCTCCTGTCCCATCTCTCTCTGCCGTCTCACCATCTCCACACCCCCTCTGGCTCTTTTATCTGGAGTTTCACTGGGTTTGCGTTAAGAGAAGAGCCCTGAGGATTTATATGCTGGCTCCTCACTAACTCTTAATCTTTAGAGGATGATAATAAGATCTAGCATTGACAAAAGACGGGCACTAGCTGTCCGGCGTTTAAAGAGGGGCCATGATTTTAAATGGTTTGTGTTTTGCTGATCTCTAAGGCTTGTGTTATATTACTCCGCTCCAGTCTGGACTTGTTATACGGTCACATGCTTTGTTCAAGATTTATTTTCTTGTTTTCGTACCACCGTTTTTTGGGTTTTTGTTTTTTAGTTTCCCTACAAAAGAAAAAAGGCCATGAAGTGTATGATGCTATTAGATAAATGCTCTGTTTTGACCACAGGTGTCAACCTTCATCATGATGTACAGAACGCACTGTCAGAGGATACTGGACACTGTTATTCGCGCTAACTTTGATGAGGCAAGGCGTCTTCTGTTGTTTTTATCAAATTTGATTTGATGTACCTGATTACTTCTCTTGAACTTCTGTCTCCTGTATCACTGAATGCCATGGTGTCTCTTTGGCTCTTGCAGGTCCAAAGTTTCCTGCTGCACTTCTGGCAGGGCATGCCACCCCACATGCTGCCTGTCCTCGGCTCCCCCACCGTGGTGAACATAGTCGGTGTTTGTGACTCTATCCTCTACAAGGCCATCTCTGGTGTGCTGATGCCCACCGTCCTGCAAGCACTGCCTGACAGGTGAGTCATGTTGTAGCATTTATTGACTATTTGTTTTCACTGATGTGATGTAACAACAAATGATTTTAACTGTTTATTTTTTATGTGTTAATAGATTTAACAAATGAATTTATTTATGCAAATGTGTATTATGGGTTAAAGCTGCTGTTTAACACTGGCACCATGTACATCATTTAGTTCAGTTCACCAAACTTTAGGCTACATGACTTTACACTGCATTACTAATATGGAATTTAGGGCCATTTAGGGTCATTGCTCTTAAAAAATAAAAAATCGCAACAATGTTGCCTTTTTCAACAGTTAAGTTGATTTCAATCTATAATTAATTTTGGATAGTGGAAACTTTGGAAATGTGACCTCTTTAAATTCTGATCTGGGTTTTCACAATTACAAAGTAAGTTATAGCAAATTATATTATAAATAGTATATATAATATATTACAGTCAATTAAGTGATTGTTTGATACCAATGACAAATTAATGTAAATGCTACAATGATTTTTTTTCTGCCATATTTGGTCATTTAGATCTCTGTTTTATTTAGACTGTCAAAACTAGTATTTGAAGATTGTAATATGCATTTTTTTCAGTAGTTTTAAAGACCAGACAAACAAATTAATAAGCAAATTTTGTTATTTAAAAGAATTGTCAGCAGGTAGTTTAAGTAGATTTTGTTGTAGATGTGTTTTGTAGATTAGTTGGAGCACTAACTGATTTCAGTTATTCTGCTATATTTATTGTGTTTCTGTTTTCCCTCTTCTACACAGTTTGACTCAGGTTATTCGAAAATTTGCCAAACAACTCGATGAGTGGCTTAAAATAGCGCTTCATGACCTGCCTGAAAACCTGAGAAATATTAAATTTGAATGTAAGTGTGAAATGCACAGTTTTCATCTTAAAAAACACAGATGCTACGTTTGTTTAAGAGATCTATAAATGACTAGTTGCTGGAGTAACCACATTTTTTTTCAATTTTGGTTTTGCAGTATCAAGGAGATTTTCTCAGATTCTAAAGCGACAAACATCGTTAAACCATCTTTGCCAGGTAGCTATCATGGTCTGAATATTGTTTTTTAATAAAATCCATATGAACACACACAGCTGATAAGCAACATGTGCATGCTTGTGTAAGTAATATTTTTGATACATCTGCCCTCAGGCGTCACGGACCGTGATAAACAGCGCAGACATTACCTTTCAAATGCTGGAGGACTGGAGGAATGTGGACCTGAACAGCATCACCAAGCAGACACTTTACACCATGGAGGACTCACAAGAGGAACACAGGCAGCTTATTATCCATTGTAAGTCTATGCAGTTAAAGTGACTCCACACTTAACACATCCAGTCGGACAGAGAATTACGCTTTACTTCCACGCAAACAACACACCAAGGGACAATCATTCCCACGACCAGCATAGTCAAAGCATTAATAATGGAGACCAAAAGGTTAAATAAGTTCACTCTACTCAGAAACACCCTGCAGAGCATCTCCAATCATCACTCCAGATGGGATCAGAGGTCACAGATACGTAGATGCTGTCACCGTGTGCATCCAAACCTTTGTGTTTGTATGTTTCCAGCGATGCTAAAAACCCCATGTAACCTGACATTCTGCCTCCTGTCACAGTGTATCAGGAGTTTGACCGTCTCCTGGAGGAGCAGTCACCGATCGAGGCGTACATCGAGTGGCTGGACTCGATGGTGGACCGCTGTGTCGTCAAGGTCAGACAGAAGATACGTTTGTCCACCTGTTTAAGGAAATGCCTGTTTATACATGGTCTGACTCAGCGCCTTTTCTGCACAAAGTATACGTCTTTAGTTCAAAGTTAATTTGCCTCTGAGCAGTGTTTTTACTAAATTCTTGGAGTATTTGCACAGCAAATCATTTTGTCCTTAAAAAGACACCTGCGGCTGAAAGCCACTTGTTTCTGGGTGTCTTTCTTACACAGCGGCACTTAGGCTGCAATCCTCCCAGTTAATGATGTCTTCAAGCTTCCCATTTGCGTCCATCACAGCCAGATATGGGCTTGTAAAATTTGGTTACCCTGGCAACGTCTTGGACTGCCCAGACAATAGTTCAATAGGAAGGCGTGTCCCCAAGGGCAAATTAAATAGTTGACTTGTTGACATGTTTTTCGTTCCTGAGGGTTAAGCCCCAATACGGACCTGGGGGTTAATTCTGCCCCGGCATCTGAACCCTTCCCCCTCTTTTCTCATGGAAATGTTCTCTCTAGGTGGCAGGGAAGAGGCCTGGGTGCTTGAAGAAGGTGGCTCAACAGTTCCTGCTGATGTGGTCGTGTTTCGGTACCAGAGTCATCCGGGATATGACCCTCCACAGCGCGCCTAGCTTTGGTGAGCCCTTAATGCTTTGTCAGTATTCCTGCAACACGTTGTAAATACAAAATTTGACCACGTATAAACCAAATAGTTAGTTGTGTTATTATTATTGTTATTATGTTATTATATCATCCCTAATGTGTAACAAGCATGAGGACACAAAGTGTGGACTATAGTCACCTTCAGATTGCATATATAACCGTCTGTACCTGAATGTGACACTTCTGCCTTTTTTCTTAAATTTGGCTTTAAAAATTCCATCACACTTTCCTTATAAACAATTTGTGCTGAGCATGTTGCTTGACAAATTTATATAAGGGAATAAAAATTAGCCCTAATGGTTGCAGTGTTTTGATACAGCATGTCTCTGTGCACAGCAACAGCTAATTAACAATAACCGAACCCGCCACCCCCCACCTCCCCACCCCCGCTCGCCCTGTTTGCCTGCCTTTTCCATTTTATGACCGGTCAGTATTATACCCTGCTCCCCTGAATAGCCACAAGCGTTTATTATGCGCACGGTGATGGCAGTGACCGGCACAATGACACAATTGTGACACTCCCTCTCATGCCAGGGTCTCATCTGCTGTGCGACCCCGAGGTCATCTGACATATTTCTGGCACTGAGTCGGTACATGGAAACAAGCGCACTTGCCTCTTTTTAATATCAGGGGCCGTGCTGTCAGTCTGCAGGATGTGAAGTCATCAGACAGATGCTTTTAGAAACGCTGGTCATCATCATTTATTTCCTTCCCAAAACATCATTTTTCAGCTGAGCCTCACCCCCTGTCATCATGTCACAGAGACACATTTTACAAATGACGTGTTCTTTTGTCTTGTGTGCTGGTGTACAGGGTCCTTCCACCTGATCCATCTCATGTTTGATGACTATGTACTTTACCTGCTGGAGTCGCTGCACTGCCAGGAGAGGGCCAATGACCTCATGAGGGCTATGAAGGGAGAGGGCAGCACAGGTGAGACCTCTACATATCTAATTGTTTAATCACTATCTAATGACTGTCCAGCTACACATACACATTATCATTATGACGTATTACTACTACATCAGTACTACTGTGTTCAGAAGTGAAGCTGCCTTTTTGTGTCACTGGAAATTTTCAAGAGGGCGTCGTGATATTTATGTGAACTGTGTGTGAAAGTGAAGATTTCAACACAGGCTGAGGAAACTATTAATGTGCCTTTTTTCTTTTTTTTTTTACATTTGTTGTATCACACAGTAATCACTGTATTAACAGATAAGTGAAAAATCAGGAGAGAAATTAGTAATAAGAATAATAAATAGCTGGTTATTCGTTTTATATGTTTTCCTCTCTGTGTTAGTGAAAATATATATAATGATAATGTATAAAAATATATTCATTGTTCAGCCTAATATTTTTAATACACGGTTTACTATTAAAACATATACAAAGTGAAGTGAAAGTGCAGTGAGGAACTATATGCGTTTATATTAATAGTACAGTATGATAAGTTAACGATTAAATTGTATTCATGTGGGCATATTATTGCAGTTTTGCGCACTGGAGCGCTGCCTGTGCGCGTTTTTTTGTTTTGTTTTTTATGGGGGGTGGGGTCGAGTCAGCCTGGCCTCGACCCGGCGACCTGCACCATCCTACCTGTCTGTGAAGCGATGGCGTGACGTCATGGTCAGAAGGAGCGTAAACACGTGTCTGACAAACTCTCCCGGTCGTGTGCGCGCTACACTCACGTGCGCACACACTCTGAAATCGCGTGCTCTCGCGCTCGTGTTCGCCCGTTCTAGGTTCTGCAGATTGGGTCTGATTTGCGGGCATTAGGGAGCCGCTGTCAATCATGCGCGAGACTCCCGGAACTTCGGGGAGACATGGGGATGTTTGTGAAACTCAGTGATATGCCGGTTCTGACATATCTGACATATAGACATATAGAATCCGGACAGGACGGGGTCTGGGTCCGCACCGCGGTTTTGAAGCAATATCAGTTTTCTCATAATCCAAACATAGTGAGTCTCTTGTAATATAAAAGTCTGTCATCCCTTCACAGCTTCAGCAGAGAGAGAGGAGGATTTCAGGCTGACTGAAGCCACCCCCACACCCCCATCCCCGGGGTCCTACTCCCCCGCACGGTCGGTCCACTCTGTGGGTGTCTCCTCAGCCAGCTCCCCCACAGCCGCCGTGTCCCCGGAGTACACTGGGGTCACTGCTAACACAACAGGTGAGACACAAAGATGAAATAAGCAGCATGTGACAGGTCTCCCTGCACAAACAGCAGATTCGTTGTGCCGACACATTTGTCTCTGTGTCTATATATGTGTCTACCAGGCGCTGTTCAGTCATATACCTGGTCCCTTACATACACAGTGACAACAGCAGGCGGCTCCTCTCCAGAGGCCGGACAGCAGCTGTCCTGTATGAGGAACAGTGCTCCAGTCCCTCCTCCGTCCTCCACACACCGGATGCCAGTCTACACCCACAGAGAGGAGCACGGGTAGCTATGATTTCTGTCCTTAAATTTCATTTCAGTGCCCTTTGGAAGCACTTGTCTAAGCGCATTGTCTTTTGCAATCTAGGTATACTGGTAGTTATAACTATGGCAGCTACGCCAACCAGCATCCTCACTCCATCCAGAGCCAGTACCCAAGTCTGGCCCATGAGCCGACAATCCCAGCCCCCCTCCACTACTCCGCCTACCACCGCTCCTCCGCACAGGTCAGTCAGTATGTTGTAGAAGCAAAGGATGTTTGCATGAACTATTTGATTCTAACAGATGAATAAATATTCAAATATAAATATTAAAGTATTAACCAACTGGTCTCTCAGGTTGTGAAAAGTCCAGTAAAGGAAAAAGGAGTTACAGTTGTGTAAGTGTTGTTATGGGGGAGATGAAGTTGCTGATGCTACAGTTAATATAGCGACTGATGTGAGTTTTCACTTTTGATGGTAATTTCCTGTCAAGGACCCTCTCAGCCTCTGCTGCCTTTACAGTGGGAGGCGATCAGCTGGGCCTCATTGCTTACAGTGTGTTCTTTAGAGGCCCGGAATCACACTCTCCACTGAGCGGAAGCAGAGAAGTGAAAGGTGGCACGGCCCAGGCCAAGAGGGGCCCTGCTCTGTTACTCCTCTCTCCATCTCTCAATAGCCTCTTCATCTGTTAGAGCCAGTAGCCAAAGAGCAGGGCAAGGGGGCGTTTATTAAAATATTGTTATTCAATGGTCTCTTTTCTGCCTATGAACAAGAGGCAGCTAAGGCGCCTGTTCTGCTCCCTGACCTGCAGTGACTGTTTTATTCCATGCCGTGATCCTTCATAATGGAGTCGACTGTCATGTTTATATTTAGTGAGAAAAAGGAAAATGGTCCGACTTCCACTTTTTGTTAAAGCCCGTCTCAGCTTAAATCTGGCACAATGCTGCAGCTTTGTCTTCGTGAGAGGTTGGAGATTGTGCTGAAACGAACAGAAAACTTTGTCGGATCACCATCTGTCCGAAATATTTTTGTCAGCAGGCAGATTTCTTCATGGCTGTTTGTGGTCAGTCACCAAGGGCAACATAAATAACACACAAAAATCACTTAGCCAGCTGATGTCTCATGTTCTTAAGTGGCTTAATTTTCTCTTTTGACAAATCTGGTACAACTTGTGAAGCAATTTCCTTTGACAGGAAATTAGCGTTGGCAGGGTCAGTTCACACCCTGTGCTACACGGTTAACCCAGTGTCAAATATAATATCAGCAGGACTGTAGTAACTTCTGAAAAATTTCAATAATAGGGTAAAAAAGTTGAAATCTTTTTGGTGTCTGTTCATTTGAGGATGAACAGGATGTATTATCTGCTTTGTGACTCCTTTAGCTGTATTGGCTGCCTGGTAATATCACATAGCCAACTGAACTGTAATAATTTGTCCAAAAATGAACCCAAACTCATTTTAATCAACAATCAAATGTGCTGATGCTTGTTTGGCTTTAAATGATACTAGACTAAATGACAGACAAAGACATGATTATGTTATTTTTGGGCTCTGGGAAATCATAGCAAACATTGCTTCACTGTTTTCTGACTACTGTTTGATTATTTGTAATGATAATCAGCAAATTATTTGATAATTGAAATAATTGGTGAATGCAGCTCCCTTATATTCACTATCATTTTATGATTCTCTCATAAGAATTCTTACTTGAACCCTAACGTCTCCTTCCTCTGCTTCTCCTCTACAGTACCAACTCAACGGCCAGATGTCTCGGATGGAGCCTTGCTTGATGGGCAGCACTCCACGGTTGCACCCCACACCTGTCACCCCTCGGTGGCCAGACGTGTCACCAGCTAACAGCTGTTACACCAGCCCACCTATGCATTCATCTCGCTATGCCACCTCTGGGGACATGTACTCACCCCTGGGCCCACGCAGGAACTCAGAGTATGAACACTCACAGCATTTCCCTGGTTTTGCCTATATCAACGGAGAGGCCACCACAGGCTGGGCAAAGTAGTTCAGATTTGGAAGCCATGTACTAGCTCCAGACCTGCCAAATTGGTGAATGCAAAGTGTCTGAACTCTTTCAATCAAGTGCACGAAAGAGGAGCAGACAGTGGAGAGTACCAGTGCACGGTGAAAGGAATCATGGTTTGGATGTCCAGACAATTTTAAAAGACTCATTATGTCAATCATGCTGATGATTGCATTGTAATAAGTTAAAGATTTTGTCAACAACTGATGGAAGAACAATATTAAATCATCCAGATTATCAAAATTTGCAGCAAAATCATGAAAGAGTGCAATGCTGCTGCCAAGCTGTGCCTTTGTTTTTAGGAATGTACACCTCTGTCGGTGTTTCCTTCATCACACTCATATCATCCCACCAGCTGTCAGTCAGCAGCGTGGGTGACTGAAGGATCAGTGTGTTGTCGGCTGTTACTGAAACCAGTACAATCTCAGTGATACCATTGTCTCTTGTTTCACAGTACTGTACAGCATTTTGTCATGAACTCACTGCAGCAGATACACGTTACCCTGCTATAGGATAATGAGGAGCTGCACTGCCTTAATGTTCTCCTGATCCACCAGTTGCATGCAGCGGCACAAAGCCAAAACATCATAAGCGAAAGATATAAACTCACTAAAGACCTTGATCAGTCTGTTATGGTGTCTTTATATTGCATAGTGTTCGTAATGATCGAATGCTGTCACTCAAAACAAAAACAACTGTGTGTTTGTATTGTCAATTTTCTGCTGTTTTCTTGTGATGCCATAAATATATATACACACACACACACACACACATATATATATATCTGTCTTTTGTAACATGGTTTATCACATATTTTCTATGTTACAATTGGTACTTCTGTTCTCTGTTTTCTATGGTTAGTTAATGACGCATTAACCTAGGGTTGTGTGTTTTATAATGCACTCAAAGCTACTGAGGACCTATTACCCTATGGGTATTTAAAAAAGGGAAAATATCAAAGTGTACAGTAACATGAAGTCTAGTCACTTTTCTGTAAATAAAAGCACTGGAAACACAGTTTGTGGTCACAGTTGAAACTGATGTGTATTTGGGAAAAATGTTGCCAGATAAATAATTTTACGATCTATAACAGTGATTCATTTTTGTCAGATTGTCTTCTTTGTGTATTCTGTCAATTCTGTTCCCACTATATATGCTGTCCGTGGGAAAATACAAACAACGATGCTCAAAAATGTCCAAAATCAATATGATTAACACATTATTGTATCTTTTTAATAATCATAATTGGTATCAGCACTGGAGCTGAAGTCTTGAACGTTTCTGATCTACTTACTTTCTGTGTTTGTATATAATGTGACTGTATTGATAATGTTTTTAATAGAATTATTTAAAGTACATTTGACTACTTTGTCAAGTATGTTGTCTTTGTAGCTTCAGTTATACATTGACCTTTGAAAATTCGGTGTTTCAATTTAGCCAGCTTTCAGAATCTCATTATTACGGTATGTAAAAAGGAATTTTACAGACTTTAAATTTATTTGTTCACACAACTGTGATTTTTCTTCATAATCCTGACTTTGAAGACAAACATAACGTAAAATATTTTATCAGAATTAACTTGTCCCTAATCTTTTTCTGTACATTGGATATTTTAATGCTGAAATTTTAATGCTGAAAAGAAAAAATTGAGTTCCTCTGATGAGGTGATTTTTAATTCTTTCTTCATTCAGCCCAGTGACTACATATTGGGGGTTGGGCCAGTAACATAGGGGCCACTGCAAAAAGAATTACATATCAATAGAGGGAATGTCCTGCTGTGCAGGGGTCATTGTACCTCAGTCCCGTAACCTTTGACCCCTGACCTCTGCCAAGGTTTGTATTTATTGGAACATAGATCCTCTGTGTTCTTTTTCATTCCTAAGGATTCACAGCAGAGACTTTGGCTGCTGTAAACATGTTTATAGCAACAACAAAAAAACCTGCCTTCACCGTGATTTAATCACCTGACCCAAGTGTCAATATCAATATCCGTTGAGGATTTCAAAAGATGATTGGTGAGTGTGCATGAGGACAACACTGTGAGAAATATGCTGCCAGGCCCGGTAGATATTATCTCTCTAACCAAAACACTGCTTGAACAGCGGTTATAAAACATGCCTCCATTTTCATTCTTTGTTTCTTTAAATTATGTGCTCTAGCTGCAAAACCTTGTAATATTATTCAGATATGAAAAATATGGATGAAAACATGTCTACAGTGGTACATTTTTTCATTTAAATCAGATGTACAGTAAATGGTAGTGAGCAATCACTTCTAATACAGCAACAGCAGGATAAACAGGATATTCCTGAGTGAAACAAAAGGAGGCAGTCAGGTTTTGTTTATTTTTCAAATCTTGATCACTGTGAGAAATATAGTCGATTTAGTATTTTGACAACAAAAGTGATATTTATGTACCAAACCTCAATACAATACATGTAACAAAATTTATTAAAATTAAATTAATTAAAGTCTGTCTTTAAAATGTTTACACTGCACAAATTAAGTCTGTGAGTCAAAAATAGTTTCACAAATTTCTTATTCATTTATTAATTACCTTTTTCTATTTAACATCTTCTATTTATTAAATTCTTTAAATGTAAAATTGGTGTATATATATATATATAAACAATGCTACCTTCTTTTCAAAAAACACTAGTGTGGGTATTAAAGATTGGATGTCGTGTGTTTTGTGCAGTAGTACAGGATCACCACACTGTTTTGGGGGATATGTGAGTTTAATGACACCACACTGAGGAAGAAGATCATGACAGAACAGGTGATGGAGACAGTTCATACACACACGCACACACCCACCCCTCCCCCTCCCCCCACCCTCTCTCGCTAGCTGCTCAACGCTCATAGCTAACGTCAAAACCACGGTGTTTGTCAGTCAGATATCATTATGGATTTGAACAGTATCTTGTTGCAGCTTAACGCAGACAGCGATGAGGAAGTCGAGAAGCTTCTGTATCAGTATAATAAAGAGGTGAGTCGCGCCTCTGCTCTTTTTTTAACGTCAACCAGCGCTAACGTCAGTCAGTTAGCCGATTAGCTATGCTAGTTTTGTTTATGAGTTAGCTTAATACCTCGACAGCCAACAAAACTAATGTATGTACAGTTATATGATATTTACCGTTATATCGTTGAGCAATAACATCAGAACGATGAAAGAATCAAATGCAAATACCATAATATGTTGTATACAACACCCACGTAGTGCTAATGATGCTAATGCTGCCTGCACAGGGGTTTAACAGCACTGTTTGCAAACGTCTGCCATATCTACTAGGTTTCCGTTTACAAGAGCGCCTTGTTTGTCTTGACAAAAGTCACATTCACAGTACGTTTTGGAATATGTCTGAGTTAGCGTCAACAACAAGCATCATTTCTGTTTCAGAACAGTCACACATTCACTTTTGACCCCAAGGAAGAAGTCCTGCGGAGGGTAAGCTCACTTTGTAAGTAGCTTGTTTTGAAATGGTTGTGGCCTCCTTGGTTCGCTGTAATGAGAGTGTTTTTGCACCTTTGCCGTTTCAGAAGCTGTGTCAGAGTGTGTTGTCAGTAATCGGGAGGCAGGTGCAGCCCAGCTGTCAGAGGACATGTCTGGAGACTCTCCGCATCCTGTCTAGAGACAAGCGCGTCCTGGCACCTGTAGCCACAAGGGAAGGCATGCTGACCCTGGGAGGTATGGCGAGGCTGCGTGCTGCAGAGGAAGGGGGTGACAACCAGAAAAGCTCTCAGGAAGACACACTATCCGAGGAAGAGGAGAGGGTAGTGGTAGAGGCCTTGAAGTGCCTATGTAATGTGGTTTACAACAGTTCTGCTGCGCAGCAGGTTAGTGTAGAAGTGCAGCTGACTCGTGGCCTGTGTGCCAGCCTGCTCAGGGCCCGCACATGGCACCACGAGGTGGGCCTGTTCACTCTGCGCCTTCTCTTCCTGCTGTCTGCCCTGCAGCCTGATGTCAGAGGGGTTTTGAGGAGAGAGTGTCATGCAGTGACGCTACTGACGGAAGTCCTGGAGCACATTCTGGATGTGTGCTGGGTAGGCCCCTATGAAGCTGCTCCTCCAAATTCACAGGCCCCTCCCATACCTGCAGAGGACAATGACCGAGCAATGGAAGCACTCAAGACTATGTTCAACCTCACTTTGACTGATGCTCGTGAGGTGAGTGTTATGTATTATTAGGCTGTGAGAGTGGTTTGTATTGCACTTCACAAATCGCAGTTTGTAATATGACTGTGTGTTAATATGACTCTGTGTTGGAGGGGTTAGGAGCATATCGGGCAGTGTCTAATTTCCTGTCAGTGACTCAGCATGTCAGATGAATCCCTGAGATGTAAATGTGACGTTAAATGCGGCGCAGTGCAATGAATACCTTGCAGTTATAACATCCATAGCGGTGAAATCTGCCTAAGCTGTTTTGGGGACGCTGTGATCATGTATTCATGTTAAAACGTGGTCAGTAGTTCATACAAGATTACCACATTTCATGCAATTTGTACTGAAAGGCTCACAAGATTGTGAAGGCAACCTCAGTGGAAGTTTAAGTGATTTAATGTAGAAATTCTTTTTTCTTCATTTTTTTGAACCCGAGAATAAGCTTTCATCACATCTCTTTATTTAAACCAGCTGCGATGCCTCTTTAAATGTTCAAGATTCCATTTCTTCAGTTAAGCTTTTGCTTCTAGACCCATTCCTGCATTGTATGAACATGTTTCACATAATTTTTTACCTTCTTTCTGATCATTACAACAGTTTTCTTGATTTTTGGCTCATCCTTGGTTTGATAGGAGGATGACCACCAGTTCCGGCTAATTGCTGCCATCTTACGTCATCTGTTGATGCTTAAGACTGCGACAGAAGAGAAAACAGAGGAAGCACACAGGTAGGAAGGAAGAACATTGACTGAAGGTGCTCTGGCACTTCATGACCTGTGAAAGGGCACAAACCAATGGCTTAGACCTTCGGCTCAGTGCTGGTGTTGAGCCAAGATATATCCGCAACTTTTTTAAAATTTGAAAATGATTCATTATTCAAACTTCAGCTTTTTATTCAACTTGTTTCAGTCATAGCAGCTGCAGTCTGTATTGTCTGAATGCTCTCCCTACCACTAAATCTAAAACTTTATTTATTTCAGTTGCTGAAAATTAAACTCACTGTATTTACTCCGTAATTTTTATTGGCTCTGACCTCTTCCCACTGCTCCAGATCAATGATTTTATCCAGTGAAGGGTCTATATGATTAAAACATTTGTTGTTTATTCCCAGCCATGCTGTCAACTTGCTTAACAACCTGCCAGTATCCTGCCTGGATGTCTTGATTGACATGCCTGTCCAGGGAGGACTTGAGAAATATGGTGGGAAAAATATGGAAGCAATCCAGGTGTTGCTAGATTTCATGGAGAAAAGGATTGACAAGGTAAAGATCAACTGCTAGAAATTACATAGACAGTTGCAGATGTAAGGATAGAGACCTAGTCTACATTATTATGCAAGTGTACCATAGTAAATGTATACCAGTTGTAAATGACAGTACAGAATATAAAAGAAGCATTTCAGTTGACATGTTGACTTAGATACACACATTTACACACATACAAAGCTGGTATACCAAGTCTGTTGTACACTGACTCTTGTCTTCACGCAGTCTTAATGCATATATTCAGTGTTGACAGCTTACTGGTTAACATTTAACCAGTGTGCCAAACTTGTGTGGCTTGTTAAGTGTTTGTGGTCTGTGTTACTCCAAGCAGGGCTCCAACTACAAAGAGGGGCTCACGCCAGTGCTTAGCCTTTTGACTGAAGGATCCAGATATCACAGAGAGATCCGCAGATATATTAAAGCTCAGGTACATTAACTACCCACAGACTTCAGCAATTTGAGTAGCCGTAGTGTAGAAGGAGAATGAAAGCTAATTGCTTAATTACTGAAATCTGATTAGTATGCTAACCAGATTTAATTATCTTATAGCTGTTCAATAGTGTTTATTTGTGTTTTCATTGGCAGTGACAATAATAATCAAAACAAAAATAATCAGAACTACTGAAAATATCCTTTTTTTCCTAGGTACTCCCCCCATTGAAAGATGTGAAGATCAGGCCAGAGGTTGGCACTACCATCAGAAACAAGCTGGTTCGCCTTATGACTCATGTTGACATGGGTGTGAAGCAGGCGGCTGCAGAGTTTCTCTTCGTGCTCTGCAAAGAGAGTGGTAAGAGGGGTCAAATGGTTGTCAGATCGGGATAGGAACAGCAGTAACAGTGCTTAAGATGAGAAAATAGATAAAACACGATTTCAGTTTTGTGTGGATTTGCTGTATGACTCTCCTTTCACTTCTTTTGTTTTATCTTCCAGTGGACAGCCTTTTGAAGTACACAGGATATGGAAATGCAGCAGGACTCCTGGTGGCTCGAGGACTTCTTGCAGGAGGGAGAGGAGACACTCAGTACTCAGAAGATGAAGATTCAGACACAGAAGAATATAAGACTGCCAAACCCTTGTGAGTAATTAGCAACCATCAATCTGATGTTTTTACTTTTCATTCTTTAATAGGTATGAAATAGTTCAAAGCTGTACCTGAAGCTTTTTCATTTGCTTGTTTGCAGCATCAACCCCATCACTGGTCATGTAGAGGAGCCAATGCCAAACCCCATGGAAGAGATGACAGAGGAGCAGAAGGAGTATGAAGCCCAGAAACTGGTCAATATGTTCGACAAGCTGTCAAGGTAATGAAAAATACTTGTGCTTCAGGCTTAAAAACACAAGATCATGAGCTAAATGTCCTAGACTATTTATATTCAGGTTACTGGGTGTTCAGGCTATTGTGGCCCTCTTGTTTTGCACCAAAAGTCATCACTTGTCCCAGGGCTAATAGTCTGATACTGCATCAAATAACTGGCTTTGAAGGTTTTTTGAGATATATTTTGTACTCTATGGAGACCATAGTATGAGAAAGACTGGAGTGCATGGGTTGTGTACTGTTGATGATTTGTTGATATGGGATGGTAGATGACATCTGTTCAAAAAGACAGAAATAGAGCTTTATTTGTCATTGTCACAGCACACTATACAACAGAATGTTGTTTCTGCTTTTAACCCATCACATACACGTGTGAGCAGTGGGCTGCCACACGGTACATACAGTACAAGATGCCCGGGGAGTAATTGGGGTTAAGGGCCATACTCAAGGGCCCAGGGAGGTGCCAAGAGCGGGATTCATTTGGAAATTTGAATAGAAAGACTGATTTTGAAAAAAAAATCCAGATTGTCTTTCTTTTAAAACAAAAAAATTGGGCACAAAATAAGAATTTTCTAACGATCAAGTAGGCTTTCTTTGCAAAACCTTGACTTAGATGATTAACTTTTTTTGAACAGCTGCTTCCTCTGGGAAAAATATTTATTTGTGTTGTTCTCTATGCAAAAGGCCCCTCTGGATTTATGTTGACCTTCTTAGCAAACAGAGGCTAACGTTAGACAAGCACGATGCCTGTACAAAAGTAACAGTGAGTTTGCTCCCTGCCAACTGATTCCTCAGAGGAAGAATCTCTTGCCATTAGCTGCCGCTTCAATTAGGCCTGGACTACCAGCACGCCCCTGCATTCAGCTAGAGTAAATGAGAGCTGCCAGGACGCCACTGCAACATCATTACCACCTTTCTATTAATTATCACCTAATTGGCACCGAGTCAGCTTGTCAGTCCTGGTTCCTTTATGTGCTACATTCAAGCTTTTAATAACACATGTCTTGACTTTATTCTTCTCATTCTGAGGAGCCAGACAGAAAGTGGACTGAAATCCAGGTACACCTAGTCAAAGCAATTTGGGTGGAACGTGGATGAAGAGGAAGAGACAGGGGTGAACAAATGTGCACACATAAGAAGTCTGACCTCGTCATTGTTGAGCCGAGGAGGGGGCTGAGCTGTAATGAGGCACGTGTGGCCAGAAGAGGAAGATTCCTTTCTGAGGCTGCATCCTCTTTCTTCTCCTCCTCAGTGGAGGAGGTTGGAGGAGATGTAGTGATGACAGAGAGGTGCTTCCTCACTACACTCAGTGCACTTAGGAGATGGGTAAAAGCTCTGCAAGAATGTGCTCCCCTAACTGCTTAACTGATCCTCCAATTAGCACATATTCTACACCACCACCAACGACCATCACACCCCCCCAACCAACATCTGACAGACCTCCAGTCCTGTCACAGATAGTACATGTTTTTTGTTTGTTTTGGCTTGTTAGTCCTCTTTGGACTGACTGCTGACATTACCCAGTGATAGGGTATATACCGGTGATTCTGCAGATTTCGCCAGTGAAACAATTTAACAGTATTCACAGGTTTAACCAAGTTGTCACCTTTTAAATAAATCAATCTGTTAGTTTTAAATTAGAAAAAAATATATACATATAATATAATATAAAATTGCAGGAATTGGTAGGAATTACATGTTTTTTGTATTTGAATTTTTGCAATTAATGAAAATGGGCCCTCTTTAAATCTTTGATGATAGATCATCAGGGAGGGAGTTGTGACAGAAGTGCAGGTATAATTGGATTAGTATGAAGGGGCAGCCGTGGCTTTGAGGAGATTAGCCTGAGCGCTGATCCTGTAATTAAACTGCCAAAGAAGAGGAGGGGTTGAGGGCTGAGAGGGAAAGACTACGGCCTAACAGGGGTCAGTGTCCGTCTGTGGGGGAGGGTTTGTCAAGTGAGGGGCCTCGAGTTCGATGTATGAGAGTAAGGATGTGCCAGAGAACACTCTCTTTAAGACTGTCTAGACACAAAAGCATCCTGAACAAAAAGTAAGGCTCTGTCTACAAATTTAATTGAGGCAGGCTTCTTATCTCACATCTCTCCATCAGCAGGCTATCAGATATTTTTGTTTTTGTGTCTACAGGCAGAACTTTATTCGGCCCATGGGTGTCAAGCCGGATGGGACGTTAGCACCTCTTGAAGCAACACTCTGTAATCCACCTGAGGACAATTCAGGATCAGACTCCGACTAGTTTGCCGCACATTGAGGCCACGTATTCCAGACTTAAGCCCACCAGGCCCCAACTCATCTTAAGCTGTGTCCCATTTCAAGGGCTGGATCCTTTGAAGGATGTGGGCCCATTTATGTGGGCCCTTCAGAGAAGGTAAAACCCAAGGTAAGAAGGTAAAGCCAAACAATCGTCAGTCATACATTTCTCAAAAGTGTAAATAAACCTGTGTATAATAAAGTACTGATCAGAAAAAATGACTAAGTCACACAAAATGGCCACAGGCAGTACTGATGACTTACTGTAATTCAACTAAACAGAGGCCATCAGTTTTGTGGATAATGTGTCTGACAAGAATCTAAACCAATGATGGACTTTGGCTCCTAGTTTCAACGACAAGAAAAATTAGCTGATCTTATTTAAACTGCAAGCTCTTATGTCAAATGACTAAGGTGCTTTTTTTTTTAGTTCAGCTGACGGTTACTTGCGACTGAGGACAATTAAAATGCAAATACAATTATCAGCTAAACATGATGACTGACCAAAATGCAGTGTATTGTGGGATACTGGGGGCTACAAAGAAAAATCTATTTGTCAGCCTCATCCTGCAAATGCCACTGGTATTTTGGGCCTGTTATGATGTTCTTAGTTGAGAAATGCAATTTGTGATGATCCAGCCCTGAAATTGGACAGTGCTGAACTGTTCACAGGATACTCACAGGTGACTCCAGTGGCCTGTAAGCCATTCTCCAAAGAGAAAGCGGACTTGAGAGACACAATGATGAATAGGCCTGTGTGGTGACTGGTGCACCTTCATCATTAATTTGCTCCCTAAGTTGATTGGATAGAGGTAAAAACTGATTTTTTGCTGGATCATATATTTCTCATTGAAAACATTTTTTTTATGTTATGGGTTTTAAATTATCATTCCTTCATTCATTTATGTTTTTCATGTTATGTTCCTCTTACATTTTTCTGCTACATCTTCTGTCCTCCAGGTGCACATTGTGAACTCACATTTAAATGTAAAATGTTAGTAGAAGTTGACCATAGAGTTGAATTATATTTAGAAATCAGGCAGTGTCATTTTGCAGAGTTTGAATTTGTAGCTCACAGTGAGTCTATTTTTGTTTGTGTAATTATCATGAATGTTGTACACCAGTAAGTTGCCAAGGAAACTTTCTGATAGCAGGGTTTGTTGGCTCACTACTTTGTCACTGGAATGTGTTTTGGGCTAGAGAAATTAAAAAATTAAATGGATTCTACATTCTCCTGTGACAGCAGAAAACAGATTATTTTCCAACTTTGTTGTTGACTCTTGACAAAGAAATGTTTTAACTGAAATATTTTTTTCTCTGCTCTCAAATCTGCATGATGTTAAATCTATTCTCCATAATCTACATTGGAATATTTGCCATTTATATATATATATATATATATGAAAAAACTAGTACAGTTTTTGATGGAATGTTAAAACGTACAAGTTTTAAGGTCAGCTGCATGATGATAAAAGTACACTCAAAAGATTAGGGCTCCAGTTGCTTTGGATAACACCTTTGTGATAAAGGAAGAAAAATTAATTGTGTGTGAAGTTTAACATTTTTTAAATCACAGAACATGTTTCATTATTACAGGATTTGATGACAGCTTAGTTTATTAGTGAATAATCACAAGGCAAAAAAGTGAATCCCCACTTTTGCCTCTTTACACAAAGAATGCAGATAACAAAATACACCTTCACTACGACTTCTTTGTTTCTTCAGGATTTTTCCCTTTAATTTGTCATTATCTGTGAATCAGTTTTATCTCATACTCACATGTAACATCCTGCACAATCAGATACATTTAAATATGTTTATTTAAATGTTAATCAAATCTTCTCCATCCAGAAAGACTATGTTATGGGAATCATTTTGTTCTTTTTGCACAGTGTAAATAGCATCACTCTTACAAGTAAATAAAATGGAGAATGGAGAAGGAAATTGGTCTTTTTTGGAGCCATACTACTAAAACTGTATAAAAAGTACCAAAGAAACAAAGTACACAAAAAACTTTATTTAAATATTGTTAAAAATACAGTCTTAATTTTTTTATCAGAACAAGTAATTGTTGTTGAATAAAAACACTTGCAGAAACAATTGTTACAGGATTCAGACATAAACAAGTGATCTGGATGTGTGGATACCCACACAATAAGTGCTTTAAATGTGTTCCTTTTTTAAGTTATTGAAATATTGATTTGTACAATGAACACAGCATGAACATCTAACACTGGAGTCTGAAGAAGAGGTAATACTAAGTAAATAAGCTTGTTGTCAATCAAATGTGTGCAATTAACAAACTGCTCTAGTGTGAGATAAAAAGAGGAACATTGTTTCAGTGTCCACTCCATCATATATGAAACGTGCAGCATCAGTTGCTCAAGTTGGAAGATGCGGAGCTCTTGCTGTCAGTCTCTGAATCAGTCTCCTCACTGCCACTGCCAGCCGCTCTCTGACTTCCATGTCTGGAAATGGATGTTTCCATACTCCCTGGAGGGTCTGACATACATCTGCTTTGGCAAAACATCTGTCCACTCACTGATGGAGCGCTGTTTATTAATGTAGGGATGCTCTGCAGAGTCAGCACGGTTTGAAAAATTAAAAGAGCCTGGACAGCGTTAAGTCACATGAAAACCGGCTCTGGGGCTTTTGTGATTATATAGACCCCTCTCTATTGTGTGTAATACCATTTGAATAATAAAAAGATGCTTTAATGCTTAAGTTGGAACTCACCACTTGTTCCTGGCTCCTCATCAGTTCTGTGATCTCACTGTTCCAGTCAAGCATTTCAGCAAACCTCCGAACTGTATCCTCTAAGTTGCCCAGCTCCATGTGGTCTCCTCTCCGCAGCGGGACCTTCTCGAAGGGACCCACCGCATGTCGGTTCAGGAGGAGACGTGGCACAGTGGAGCGCACTGTATTGACCAGGCTGGCAAATGGCTCGATCTGAAACAGTTCAAATGTCACCAAGCTTTAACATCCGTCTGTTCCAACATTCCATAAGCAGTGAGGACAGATATTCAAAAGCGTTATGTTTACTTGTAAAGACGTGCCCATAATGATCAGCAGGTCTGCTTTGGGGAAGTCTTTTGTGTGGAGGAAATAGTTTTGAGGAAGGTCCTCTCCGAAAAACACCACGTCGGGTTTGACTGTAGCAGCACAGAATGTGCATATAGGAACGTTGTCATTCATAATTGCATGCTGGGAAACAAACAAATGCAGCAAACATGACTGTTGTGCAGGGAAATTGCTGTGTTAGGTTTTATCCCGTATTGGACCAAGCAACATACCTTCGCCTCCTCGGCTGGGTACGGAGTGTAGCATAAGTGACAGGACGCTGTGGCGAAACTACCATGAGCTTCCACAAGTTTGTCATCAGGGATGCCACATACTGTGAAGAAGGTTAGCAAATATATGACAAACGTTATAAAAAACACAAGTCATATATTTAGTCCTAGTCCACATGGACTGCATGTTACTGTGTATATGTATGTTGATTTTATTTAAAAATCCAGCTGTTGATCTGTGTCCTTTAAAGAGGTCTCACTCACGTTTCTCCAATCCGTCAATGTTTTGTGTGTACATTCGTAGCAGCAGGCCTTTGTGATGAAGCATTCTGATGAAATAGTGTATGTAGTTGGGTCGATGGCTACCAGGATACAGAGCTTTGGCCAGTGAGAAGAAAGGCTGCGGGTCATTGGAGAAGTAGTCGATGTTGAAAATAGCTTCTGGGTATGGGATGTTGTACTTTTCCAAGTTGGCATAAAGACCTGTCCCTGGTGTTCTGAAAAAAAAAAAAGGATGGGAACAGACATTTTCATTTGGGAGGATTATTATAATGCAGTAGTGGTAGTCTGTAACATTATGCATGTTTACACTTCAGGGTGAAGAAAAAAAAAAAACATCAACACCAACCTGAAGTCCGGGATGCCGCTTGCTGTGCTGATACCTGCTCCTGCCACCACCACCACATTTTTACAGCGTCCCAGCTTCATCAGCCGAGCCACTGATGCAAGACCGCCCCTGGGCGCTGACTTGGCTGCAGACATAGATAGGTCGTCCTGAGCAGATCTGGACCCTGAGGACTTAGCATCCTGCCCAGGGTCACTGCTAATTTTGGATGTCTTTCCTTCACTGGAAAGCAGGATGATGGGATGAGAAAAGAAATAAACATCCTTCAACCTTTTACTACTATTATTTTTTAGTATTTCCACATAATCTCGTCACACAAAAGCCTTCTACCAACATAGTAATACTACAAACAAGTATACCACTTTTCGTATTAATTTGCCAGTCTGTTCACAATCTGAATACCCAAACCAAAAGGAGACGGATGGACACTTACAATGTATCCTTACCTATTGGGAAAAGCATGCTGTCCACTCACACTCATCTTGCTCAGGTCCTGGGCCAGAGCTGAGTCTGCCGCCTTCTTTCGTTGTTTTCCATATGGGCCCAGCTCAATGTCCTGAGACTCGGCTGTGACAGTGTGTCTGGCCTGGGATCTGGAGCTGCGGGTTATCCTGGTCCCTGAAGGTTGGAGGCCTCTTCTTTGCAAACTGGATCTGGATCTGTTCATTCCAACACCTGATGACAGGAAGAGAAAAATAATTCAGTCTAAGTGAAACTTCAGTCATTCTTCAAGCTGTGTTTCTTTTCCTTCCTGCAACAGGCCTGATGTGATAGTCGACTGGATGAAATTTAAATTTAAATAGCTTTGTATCAAACAAAATAAGATACATTATCTTATTTTCTTGTTAATTTTTTCTTTCAGTTCATTTGTATCTAATTCGCCATTTAAATATTGACTCGTTTCCAGCGATTTGCTTTTTTTTGCTCCATCTTCTGTGGCCCATATTTAAAAAGCTGTTACACTTTAATCACTGCGGTATCCTTTTCTGCTGAGCCCCTTTGCACAGAGAGAAACTGAAATGTTTTAAAGCTGTCAACTGTTGAACAAAAGGTAATGGCTGCAATATATTTAGTCCCCCCCCCCCCCCCCCCACACACATACCCCCCCCACACACACACACACACACACACTTCTCAGCAGCTATGCTAATACAGTCCACAGCTGTGGCAGCTTTACTGTTCAGGGAAAGTGGAGGGTTGATCTGCGGGTTTTGTGTGTGTGTGTGTGTGTGTGTTGGGGGGGGGTTTGAGTTAAAAAAGAGGGATGGCAAAGGTGAAAGAGAACCATAGATTGACTGTGTGTCAACAAACCCAGCTGGGTAAGAAAAGAGGATGCCCCCTAACGGCCCCCTTAAACTGAAGAAAAGGGAGGGGGGGTGCAGAGATAAATGATACGGAGGCGTGATTCAGTAAAGAGGCAACAGTGGAGGAGAAGAAGAAGGGGGCGGGGGGTTCTTTTCCAATGGTATTCTAGGCCTTCAAACAACTTCCATGTGGAATGAGTGAGCGTGATCAGGGAGAGGCAGCGAACACGGAGACAAAAGAGCTACAACCCATAAACACAACTGCTTCAGATGGAAGCAGGGAGATAAGACAAGCTTTTCTCCAGCAGCACCTTATCGCCCTCCGGAGGGGGACAGGGGAGGTCACCGAAGGTTTACACAGCCGCGGCTTGGGCAAAGGAAATTAACAAACATAAAAAGAATCAAATATTTACAACCTTAAAGGGGATGTAAATGTGTGATCTAAAAACGCTTATTTTGAAGAGACCGTTTTGAGCTAGTTTAAACATCTCGCATTCTCTCCACTTTCATTTGAGGGACTCCGTCTTCTTTCACTTTGCCCCCACGTTACTACTGTCTTTTCTCCCCCTGCACATCCTAAAGAACTATTAAAAACAGTGGGGGGGCGAGGGTCTCGGCTTTTGTCTGGGCTCCCCTCAGAAAGCCACTGCTGAGTACAGGCAATAAATCACCAGGCCAGTTATTAAGGGCTCACACACACAAATGGAGTGGTGCAGCAGCAGGCCCAAGAACACGCATTAACCATGTTCCTTCATGGACATTATGAAATTTCTTAACTCATGAGAACAATGTTAAACAACACAGAGAAACTTGAAGATGGGGGGGGGGGTCATCTACAGTAAACTGAGAGCTCCCATGAGTGCAGGAAACTGGTGAGGCAGAGGCAGCAGATGGTCACAACCCGTCAAAAGAGAGCGACAAAGTGCAATGTTGACAAAATAAAGGACACTTCAGTGACAATTTGAGATAGTGAGTGTGCAAAAGTGATTTTTTAAAAAAAATGACATTTAACGGCATTTAAGTGTCTAAAATGTCAATTATTTATCTGAAAAAGGCCCCATTCTTGTACAAATGCTGTTATTATTCTTTAATGACAAATTAAACCCTGTATAAATGACAAAAGGCTTAAAAAGGATTTGAGAGCCCCCTCTCCCCACCCCCCCAATTGTTTGGCTTTTCACACCACTTGCGCTTGCAGCTTTACTCAGTCAAAAAGCTGAGCCCAGTGTGTCGCAGGCCCGGACCACCAGGGATGTTGCTGCTCAGATGGCGGTTACAGTGTCCTAATCCGGACAGTCTGAAAACACTGGACACACCTCAGTGTGACTAGAACCTCCATCACAGAATCCTTCATACAGAAGAAGTCGTAGGCTGAAACGATAAGAAAACCAGCAGCACAGCGCAACAAGAGCAAACACACACCTCTGCTGACATTAAACAGGCATGTTTCCTTACCCTGCTCACTGAATGACCATAAACTGCTATCCTAAACTAACTATTCTTCAATGCATATAAGTAGTGTTGGAGCATTCGCTCTGTCTCCTGCTGCTTGTTCTGATTTAATTTCAACAAGCCTCAGCTTATGTTTAAAAATAGTTGAGGAGGCTCTGTATGCAATAAACAGAATTCACATCCATTCAGGTTGTTCAACCAACTGTCTCATATGATAGTGCCCCCTGATGGACTCTGGGTTCTCATTTCCCCTTTTTCTTACCAACTCAAACCTCATGACAACAACACAGAAATGCTGTTTGTATCCTTGTGATCCTTCCATGCATTTTTTTAATGTTATTTGGTTTTGTGTTGACTCTTCTCTGTTATTTTTTGTGTCTGACAACAGGTCCCAATATGCAAAGGAAGCTTTGAGGTCCTGACAACTAGTAGCTACAACACAGGCCCTTATGTGAACCTATTTTTCAGCAAACAGGTTGAGCTGCATACTTGATAAGAAATAACTTCTCTTTATTCAGGGCTACAGCAGCTTTTTTATGCATCCATTAAACTGTCAATTATTTTTTCATTTCAATGTTGAATTTGTAAAATGTCAGTGGAGAGTGAAAAATCTCAAAAGGGTTGTGACTTTCTTGTTTTGATTGGTGAACAGTCAAAAAGCCAGTAAGATAAAGTACAGTAAAATAAAAAAGAAACACATTTTTGAAAAGCTTGACATTGCAAATGTTTGATAAATGATTTTTATCAGTTATTTAAAATGTTGTTGACTAATTGTCTGGCCATGGACAAATCAAAATTTCAAACCCAGCAGTGGTGCACTGAATCCGGTTATAATGACTTTTTAAAAGGTGCATATATTTTCTGTATACGTATTGCTTAACAATAACGAATAAAAACAGACCACCATTCACCATTAATAGCAATATCTACCTGGGGTGTATGAAGTAAGATGTCAGCTGTGTGTTAAAGGAGTTAACTTTAATGAGAGGCTATTCCCATTCAACCCCACAATTTAACCCTCCACTTACAGCAGAATTAAAAGACAGCCAGCTTTGATCTCAGTCTCACCCACCCCCACTCACACCCCAAAACACAACACACAGAGATGGCACCAGTTAGTCCGGTCACCATGGAAACATCTTCATTACATAGTTAAAGAGGCAACAGTTCTATGTCTCCTTCCCCACCTGCTCGCTAATGACATTTCACTCTGTGCAGCATCTTTGTTGATCTCTCAATTGACACAAGGCAGCAAGTCCTAATTTGTTTTAGTATATTGTTTGTGCACACAGAGGGGAAGGTGGGTGATGGAGAGCTAATTTTACCCAGTGGGTTGGTGACTAGCTAATGACGTGTCCCTCTGAGGAAACTGGCCCCAATTTATGGCCCCAAAACACCAATCCACCAATAATGGGATGTGGTGTAAGTCTTACAAAATTGGTTATTTTTTGTATAACAACAAAAAGTTATCTGCCAATTCATTTTAATTCCCAAACCAAACAAAATATTTAGTCTCTCAACAGTCAGAAAATTAAGATTCTGTAAATGCTGAAATTTTAGGGTTTTTTCTTTTAAAACCCCATTAATATTTAAATAAATGCATTTGTATACAGTTTATACAAACCCAGACAATCTTCACACTTGAGTCAAATGGTCTGACTTGGTTTTAGAATAAACCTATGGAAAACACAACAATTTTAACTTATTTTATTTAAAAGGACCTTCCCACCTAATACGTATGTTGCTGAGGAATCACTTAATGTTAGAAATGACATAACTTAACTCATTTCTGTAACTGCATCCTGGTGTCACTGCACCAATAGTAAAGCTGCACTGCCGCCTGCTGGATGTGACACCTCACTACATATGGAAAACAGCTCATTTGGCAGAACAACGCAACAAAACTTTCACAAAGAGCCACAAAAGTTGGAAAGTTTGAACTATTAATCCGGTGTAATCACCAGTCCAGTCATCATGCAGCCATTAGTCTTGTTGACACCAGAACATAGGAAACATGGCACAAGCACAATCCCACGATGGTTTCACTTACACTTACTTTTTGCTGTTGTTGTATTTTATTATTAAAAAATGGTTTTGGATGCGCTTTAGACTGAGAAATGTTGTTGTGGACGCTTGTGTTTACGTTGAAGACAAGATCCAGATATGTGGAAGACAGAAGATCACAAAATCCTGCTGTTACAAACTGAGCATGTCGCAAACTGAGATTTAAGGTGAACACATCACATAACTGATTTCCATTGCAGATGAGTCTTGGTCACAATAATAAACAGAAACACCAAAAACTGATCATATAAATAGCAACAATGCAGTTCATGTGATGATAAGGGTTTCAGTGGCATCATTGTTACCAGCTACCTGTCTGCAGCTGCAGGATGGATGAAGAGCCGAGGACAAACAGCTGACTCTGTTTGGTTGTTTGTTGTCCGCCAGCAGCTTCCGTCAGGTCAACAACCTCTGGCTCATTCGTGGTAAACGTGTTTCCCTCTTAAATACAGGCTCTTTATCCACACGCACTCCGAACTACAAGTGTTTTTACCGGGACAGAGCTGTCACTCTGCTGCTGTTTCCGGCTCCTCGATTATTTATTACGAATACGGGCGGGAAACAGAACTGGAGTCACGTGTTCCTACGTTTCCGCTTTTCTATCGTACAAATTAAAAAGGAGGGCAAATAATAATAATAATAATAAATAAAGCACACTCAGTTGCCAGTTTATCAGGTAAAGCTATTAAAATGATGTTTTACACGACAATCAGTTCTACCTACATTATACTTATCACGTTGAGTATTTTGTCATATATCCAGAAAGTTGTTAAACTGTGCTGCATTACACATTTAATTGTTTTTGTCATTATAAATACTACAAATACCAATAAGGATAACACAAACAACAGCTCAAACTCCAAACTCTAAAACGGCCTTAATGCAATGACTTGTGGTTTTTTTTCAGGACTCTTGTGTTAGATTGCATTACTTAAAATCAAGATGTACCTAATACTATTTAAAGTATATATGCATGCATGTGAGTGTATATGTATGGGACACATAGAAATTTTATTTCTTCGGAATGAACAAGCTTAATAACCAATGCCCCTCTAATTTTTCATGTGTCTGGGCATACACAAACCCCCCCGGAGTACACTGTGGACCACTGTGAGCAACATCAGACACTTGTCACTCACTGGGTTACATTGCAAAATGGTACAGAATAAATTGTTATTTGTTTAAAATACACTACGTTCTCGCAGATCGCCTGCATATAAGTCCAGAGTCCTTTACACAGGGTTAAATAAATAATCATAGGCTGCCATTCAATAAATAACAACATTTGTCTGCTTTGTATTAAATAAAATACATACTCAATACGTAATCAATTGTGATGTAAAAAGACTGCCACAGAAGTTATTGTTGCATTACATTCAAATCACATTACATCAGTGAGCGGATTTCCTTGCAACTGAACGGCTTGATTGCTTCTGGTTGCCATTGACATATAATTAGATGCTGCGCTTTTAGAGAGACGATCTTTGTGTTAGAAACGTAAGTAGGACATACGTCACTTCCTGTTTTTTGGGGGGGGGTCGTCTCGTGTTGTTTTGGATTAGAGGATCTTGTCCCGCCAAACTTCTGTCCCGGATAATCCTTCGGTCATTCCTGTTTATACACGCATTTCCAAACTTTACTTTGATTCCCGTACGTGTATCAAACCGATTTTTGTTCACAACTTACTACCAAAACATTTGAAATAATAAAAATGATTAAATAATAATCATAAACTCGTTTTTTCTGCGTTTTCAAATCGAAAGCCTAGATTTTTTTTTTTTTTGCGTTAAGTGTGTTTTTGTTGCAGTGTTGTTGTGTTTTTGACGTTAGCCAGCAGCGGTAGATTCCATGCACGCACAGTGCACCTCTGTGCTTTTCTGGGTGGAGACTGAGGTCCTCCAAAAACAGACAGGGACACCACAGCAGCCAGCTACACCACCAGCGGCTGCTTCATCACAGGCCGTGAGACCCGAACACTACATCTGCTCAGGGACTTTCACAGCACCACATCAAGTGTAAACATTAACGTGGAGCCGCTTCGCTGCGCTCCGATACACACGGTAAGTGCTGGTTGATGTTGTGTAGTCTGTGTAATGAGAGGCAGACGCCGATGGGAAGTTGTGCAAAAACATGAGCGAAAAACTGAACAGTATCATCTCAAAAAGCAGCTTCAAAGCGCAGCGTGTTGACGGAGGAGACAGTGATGAGATGTCGTTGACTGTGGACAATTTATACAGTAAAAGATAAGATATGAAAAACCTAGAAGCTGACACTAACATCAAAACAACATCGTAAAAGGATGTGTACAAGTACAACCTCCCCTGGTTTTCTACAGGTTTGTAAAACAACCCGTCAGCTTAAACAGTTAGTGTCAGTATTGCTGTTTGTCGTTGTTTTTACCACACTAAATACGATACCACCACATTAAGCTAACGTAAATTAACCTGAGCGTAAACTGAGGCTGTGTGTTAGCTACGTAGCTCAGTGTTGAGGCCTTTAGCAACTAACTACTCGTTTATATTAATGTGATTCACGGGGGTGATGTTGTTTACCTGCCAGTACCAAACTCTCCATATGAAGTAATATTACATCTCATACCTTCATCTTTAACTTCACACATTGGTTCCAGCAAATCTTACAACTTACCGTCAAGGTCCAATAATACAAAATATAAATATAAATGTATAGCTTAAACGAACAACGTGTGTTCTCAGTTAAAAACTAAAACTATGAAGGAAAATTTAGTAATGTGTGTGAAATCTGTATTTCAGCATCAGTTTTAAGAATGTCTGTCCCTGCTATGTGTTTTGACCTGTTGTACAGCTATGTGAACTGGTCTGCCTTGTTTTGCGATTAGCAGCAACACCCACTGCAAGCTTCTTTATTTTCTTAACCTGCTGTGTTATCACAGCCCCATTCCTAATATTTACACTAAGACTATGTCACATATAAAACACATCAAAGTGAGATTAGTAGTTTCAGTTACACATGACAGTGTGCAGCCTGATAGCCACAGTCACAGGTTATTTGAAGATTTAAAGAGTCCAGTAGGGCTGCAACGATTAGTCGACGTCGTCGACTATTAAATGTGGCCGACTAGAAATTTTGTGGTCGTCTAGTCGTATATTATTTTAAGCAACATGATGAACGCCATTCAATTAATTAGAATACATGCAAATAAAGTTGCCGTGCACCACCGGAAACGTAAGGGGCAATAGCCTGCACCATCTGCGTCCATATTGAACTAAACACTGAAGAAGTTCAATAGCAATAGCAAAGTTGATGCAGTAGCAATGATGGCTGAAGCAGAGGTGCATAGTGATGTTAGCGTGAGACCGCGAATGTCTAAAGTCTGGGAGTATTGTCGGGAAAATAAAGAAAATAAACACGTCAAGTGCACTATCGGGAGTTTTGGCATCCAAAGTCCCGGATGGGTAAGT
>JAFBJQ010001306.1:838976-935578 GCA_016785345.1 Trinectes maculatus
AAGTTGATGCAGTAGCAACGATGGCTGAAGCAGAGGTGCATAGTGATGTTAGCGTGAGACCGCGAATGTCTAAAGTCTGGGAGTATTGTCGGGAAAATAAAGAAAATAAACACGTCAAGTGCACTATCGGGAGTTTTGGCATCCAAAGTCCCGGATGGGTAAGTCGTTCTCTTCTTTTAGCCTACCTTTCAAAAAATGCATCTCTCAGTATAAAGTAACAATAGCTAGGCTACTTTAAGGCCCCTTTCTTAAAAGATGATGTTAATTTCGTTTACACGTACCAGGATATCCAAAGCCGACGACGACCGTCATGTTACGTTGCTAAAACTGTGTTTTACCTTTTCACGTGTCTGAGGAACACCCAGAGTTTTTCAAAGTAACGTTAACGTTATTTTCAGTGACTGAAACCTCCTGTTAAGCCCCATTTGAAAAAAAATATGCGTCTTTACTATTATACTATTATATGCATCACTAGTGGACACATTGCCTCTAATACTTGTCACAAAGCTCAATACACATAAAGATACACTGGTTTTCAATGAAATCCAATTAATACCCAACTTTGTTAAAAACAGGAAACGTAGCAAATAAATAATCGATTATCGTTGACTAATCGAAAAATTTGATTATAGATTGGTCGACAAAAATAATCGTTAGTTGCAGCCCTAGAGTCCAGATGTGCATGGTGTAGAATGGCGTTAGATCCTCAAACACTGCCTGAAATACACTGTCTGACTTTGTTAATGTCTTTGAATTCATTTGTTTCAGGTCTTTTAAATTCTGACAGCACATTGTGGTCGGCATCACTTTTTTCCTGTTGATTTGTCACTTGTCTGTATTTCTGCTACAATATTAACTCGCTGGCCTAGTCTTGAAAGGTAATACTTTCACTAGCTCCATGTGCTGGCCGTACAAATATCATAACATCATCGAGAGACAGGTGACCCAGCCCAAGGTATACAATCCAGGAGATTCTTTGGAATCTAAATCCTCAAGGCTCTGAATAATCCAGTTTCTATTTTTATACATAATCAAAAAGTCAATGAGTGACAGGCATTCATTTGTCTACACTGTATCTTGCATTACCGTTGTTTACCCAATTCTTAATTTGTGGTGTGGGTTATTAAAAAAAAAAGCAAAATCATTCCACTTCAATCCACCTCCATTGTTTACAGCTAGTTGTAGTATGCATTATTAGTCTATTGAGACTTGTCTCTGCTGTTGCCCACCCTGTTAACCTACAGGGGGAAAACAAAAAGATGGAACAAGCACAAGACTTTGGAAAGACTTACAGTGGGTATGGAAAGTATTCAGACCCCTTTAAATTTGTCACTCTTTGTTTCATTGCAGCCATTTGCTAAAATCAAAAAAGTTCATTTTATTTCTCATTAATGTACACTCAGCACCCCATCTTGACAGAAAAAAAACAGAAATGTAGAAATTTTTGCATATTTATTAAAAAAGAAAAACCGAAATATCACATGGTCATAAGTATTCAGACCCTTTGCTCAGTATTGAGTAGAAGCAACCTTTTGAGCTAGTACAGCCATGAGTCTTCTTGGGAATGATGCAACAAGTTTTTCACACCTGGATTTGGGGATCCTCTGCCATTCTTCCTTGCAGATCTTTTCCAGTTCCGTCAGGTTGGATGGTGAATGTTGGTGGACAGCCATTTTCAGGTCTCTCCAGAGATGCTCAATTGGGTTTAGGTCAGGGCTCTGGCTGGGCCAGTCAAGAATGGTCACAGAGTTGTTCACTCCTTTGTTATTTTAGCTGTGTGCTTAGGGTCATTGTCTTGTTGGAAGGTGAACCTTCGGCCCAGTCTGAGGTCCTGAGCACTCTGGAAGAGGTTTTCTTCCAGGATATCTCTGTACTTGGCTGCATTCATCTTTCCTTCAATTGCAACCAGTCATCCTGTCCCTGCAGCTGAAAAACACCCCCATGGCATGATGCTGCCACCACCATGTTTCACTGTTGGGATTGTATTGGGCAGGTGATGAGCAGTACCTGGTTTTCTCCACACATACCGCTTAGAATTAATGCCAGAAAGTTCAGTCTTCGTCTCATCAGACCAGAGAATCTTATTTCTCATAGTCTGGGAGTCCTTCATTTGTTTTTTGGCAAACTCTATGCGGGCTTTCATATGTCTTGCACTGAGGAGAGGCTTCCGTCGGGCCACTCTGCCATAAAGCCCCGACTGGTGGAGGGCTGCAGTGATAGGTGACTTTGCGGAACTTTCTCCCATCTCCCTACTGCATCTCTGGAGGTCAGCCACTTTAAAGGGGTCTGAATACTTTCCGTACCCACTGTACATCATAACAGAAATTCCGTAATGATGCCCAGAGAGAAAACTATTTTGGTTAGTATCATCATTGTTCCATGAGATTTCCCTGACAGATCTCTGCATTAGGCAGTATTTATTTGTATTTATAATGATGTCTCTTTCCTGATAATCCTGTCATTTTCTTTCCCAGAGAGATGAGTCAGGCAGAGCAGGTGCCTGAGGACATGCCTGCATACCTCAATGATGAACCAGTAGCCACAGGTAAGTGTGGTTGCAGAGGAAATTTCTGTTTATTCACTATTGTGTGCTCAAATGTCTTACATTCTATAATAATGAAGGTTTTAGTCAGTAATGTAGATGTAAGACAAATTATATGGAGACTAGCTGTGTGAAAGGACTCAGCCACAATGACTGGAACAAAATAAAATAAACACATAACACTTGTATAAGTGACATGTTCCTTTTTTAACAGAGCACAGACATTGCTCTGTTACACATTTACTGTCCTCCAGGAGCTTGCATATTTACAGTGAGAAACTTGAACATCATTGTGGTGACATATTGAATCATACAATGTTTCTTTGTTGTTTTAAATCAGACAACAAGGATCACGCACAGCCGGGCATGTTTGGCAGGTTGGCAGGAGGCTTGTATGGTGCAACCAAGGGTGCCTTAGGAGCGACGGTGGGTGGCGTGACCTGGATAGGAGGAAAGAGTCTGGACCTTACCAAGAGCGCTGTCAGCACTGTAGCTGCTGTACCTGCCATGGGAGTGGGGCTAGTTAAAGGTGGTGTGTGTGCTGTAGCTGGAGGAGTGACCTCTGTCGGTTCTGCAGTGGTCAGCAAAGTTCCCATAGGAGGTGGCAAAAAGAAGGACAAGTCTGACTGACAAGGTGAGGAAGAATGAAAGCACACATCTGAGTTTTGTGGTCTTGCCTGTTCTGGGAGTGAGCTGCGAAAGACCAAAAAAACCCCTGAAATTTCATTGTACACTTTTTGGTGAGGGATCTGTGCTTGGTTTACTTTCCTGTGATATCTGATTCGGTAAACCCATACAATATGTGGGGTGGACCAGCAGACCAAGAACTTACAAAGACACTGTTGTTTAAGGAAAACATACCAAACAGTTATCATGTGCCTGGATTTGTTTAAATGCCCATGCTTCATTTTTTGTCACAGTCACACTGGCGTTTTTACTGATGCTATAGATGTCTTTTTCATTTACTTTAGTATATATATATATATATATATATATATATATATATATATATATATATATATATATATATATATATATATATATATATATATATATATATATATATATATATATATATATATATATATATATATATATATATATATATATATATATATATATATATATATATATATATATATATATATATATATATATATATATATATATATATATATATATATATATATATATATATATATATATATATATATATATATATATATATATATATATATATATATATATATATATATATAGTGGAGAACAGCTTAGAGGGTAAATGCACTTAAATTTTACTTGCAAGACAATCAGAAATCACTGTTGCTCTGACTGACATGAAGAGTCTTTTGTGGAATGTAAACATTTCACTGTTGAATGTCAAATGTTCACTGATATATCATCTTATTTTACCTTGCCTTACTTACCTAGTTAAGTCTTCAGCCCCATAAAAGGCAACTTGTACTTTTGATACAGAACCAAATTTATTATAAATATTACCAAAAGCTAGAATATTTTGATTTCAGTTAAACCATGCAACATTTTACTGTGACAAGTTGAATTGAAGTCTGTTGAGTCACATTTTGCGTATTACAATTATTTTGAAAATGTGTGTTAATATTAATTGACATGTTTGATTAATACGGCTCTCAGATTTAAGTTTGCTAATATGTCTTTTTGGAAAAATAAAGTTACTCACCTATGCTCGATAGTGTCAATTATCTCTTTGCTTGTACCAAAGAAGTTTAGCTCTCAACTCTCTCAGCTGTTCCTCCATATTGCTTTGGGTCACTTGTTTAGTAAGATCAAGAACTGACAATCCTGTTTAAAAAAAAAACTTTTTGTAGAAATACATTTAACTGCAAAATGCGAGTCAAGCCTTGATGGACTTTCGCTGATTTGTTTTATGTGTGTAGATGAAAGACTGC
This sequence comes from Trinectes maculatus, assembly GCA_016785345.1. Classification (NCBI taxonomy): domain Eukaryota; kingdom Metazoa; phylum Chordata; class Actinopteri; order Pleuronectiformes; family Achiridae; genus Trinectes; species Trinectes maculatus. Next base: position 843,447 of record JAFBJQ010001306.1, read on the forward strand.
TACACCATGAGAATTTATGAAAAAAATGATAATATTATATGAGAACCTGTCTAAATAAAATATGCAGATGGTTGTGTATTACAAAATTCATCCTTGCATTTTGTTCATTCATTATTCATCTTAAATTATTGAGTTCTGACCAGGTTGACACAGGTACGGTACTACTGTGGTAAGATGACATTTTATATTCTATGAGTTTTACATTTATAATTAATTAATTCTAATATTACATAAATACAGTTACGGTAAAATGGAATTGCCATTGTTTTTATGGGTAGTAAACATTTAATGGAAATTATATTTTTGGAGAGGCAAACAATGATGAATTATGTTTGCTTGTACTTCAGTTTTCTTACAATGTCAGTATTTACAGCATATCAGGGACCAGAATATTTTAATACAAATTTGACTACAGGACTGGCATACATATATGCTTATATGTCTTTGATTTATAACAATAATTAAAAGAACAACGTTAGTGTCATGGATGTTACACTAAATGTTCTAAACCAAATCCTTTGGCTGTGCATTTTGTTGCTCCTCAGAGGCAATCACAATCAGAGGCCCAACAGAAATCACAGTTTTTGGCTCAGCCGTCATCTGCTTTGCAGCTTGGACATCTCTCCCTATGAACAAACATAAAAAACATGATCAGATTTAAGCTCATATTGCTCCTCAGTACTATAGAGTTTAAATTTATCTCTTACTTCTTCTGACGCATGGTGGCTCACAGTTGTGGCCTTGTGTAGCAGTGCACACAGTTGTACTACAGTGAATGTACACCTAAACAAAGGCAATAGTGTTAGCAGGGGAATTAGACAACGTTTTGCGGAAGCAGTTTGTCATCAGTTGAAAGATTCATTACCTGTGCTTTTGTCGGCACCATTGAAGTTCTGTCCACAAAGGCAAACATTTTGAAAATAAAACGCTTGTAGTGGCTTGGAAATTCTAGACCAGAGTAGGCACCAACAGGAACCAGCGAGGACATGTAGAGATCATCCTTGTATGGACACCTACATGGATAAGAAATTATATGAAGGCAATGACAATAAAATGCAGCGAAACAGAGAGTGTCTTTAGCGGGCATTTCTAAATTCACTATTACTGTACTTGTGACCAGACCTGAAAGATGTCTAAACTTTTATACATTTCCCCCATGTTATTATAATTATAAACAGAACAGTGTAGATTGGTGTTTTATTTACCCATTTATCAGAATGTCCCATTGTGGCAGACTGTGAGGGTTGGGGTTACTGGTTGTCCAACAGTGGCCAAGAGTTAGGACCAAGTTTGGATCTGACTTTTCAAGGAGGTGAACCTCAACGTACACTGGTTCCCTGAGTACTTTCGTTACCGGGTAGTCTCCCTCTGTATAAAACGAGCTATAGGCTACATCCGCTGTGAGAGTAGAGTTACAAGTTAATGTGACAACAAACTTCATGAACTGATCTACAAACACAGCAATGCTGTTAGACTTACAGACACTGACCTTCATTACAACCCTTTGACTGGCACTGTCCATTGGCCAACCTGAGTTGTACACTGATAGGTCCCAGAGCAGCAACAGATTGAGGATTGTCTATCCCGAATACCTCCACAGCCAGAGTTTCAACAGAAGTGCCAATGTACCTACACTGGAAAAGTAATCTAACAAGAAAGAAATAGGATTACATAGCTCTCTAAAGATTTTATTTTAGTTTATTGCTTTTCCTTTAATGATCACCTACTGAAAAAGGCTGTCCCTGGTAATGATTCCTTTGTCCGACATCGATATCTCATATGAGGATGACATAATGTTCTCATAGATTATGACTCCAGCCTCCTCCTACAAAAGTCACAAAAGGCAGTCAACTACCAGCATTGTAAGATAAAACTATACAAAGGCCCTTCTTGAAGACTTGTTTATTGATAACTAAGGGATAATTAATAGAAATGAAGGTCTTACCATAACAGTAGAGCCACATGAAGTGACAGGAAAATTGTAAATGGCAAAGCCTGAATTAGAGTCAACATGTGTACATTCTTCTCCTCTCCCAAGCAGTGAGATTGACTCAAGGTCTATATTAGGAAGAGTTGCATCTCTGGCCACTACAACAATGAACTGACCATCCTTAGTGCACTGGACAGTCACTGGTGGCAAAAAAGACACATTGATAAGTGGTTGGATATTTGAGACCAAATGTGAAAAAACAAAGGTGTCTTTTTACTACATCTTTTGGTTTTATTTTAACTTCTTTCCGTCCCATTATTGTTTGTGGTACACAAGTTAATCAAAACAAGACAACCAGATCAAAGATGAATTTTCTTCTCTGTAGAGAGAATAAAAAATTTCCCTAAAGCCTCACCTGCCTTTCCATAGTAGCATTGTTGGCCATAAAAGCAACAGCCAATCTCTTCACAGTAAGCAGCAGAGATATCTTCACCTCCACATGGGACTCTAATGGTCTCTGCCACGTCACAGTTCTGGACAGTAGGTTGATTTTTACTCCCTGATATGTCATGTAGTCGCTGTCCTTGAGGGAACCTTTGCTCCTGAGGAGACTGATCATTGGAAGTTTGTTCAACCTGTCGATTTGTCGATTGAGGATATTGAGAAAGACCTGGCTGCTGAGCCGGCACACGCTGATGATGATGAGTCCTCTGTGGTTGCAAGACTAATGGTGCCTGAGGAGATGGAGGACCCTTTTTTTGTGTTGCTGATGGCTTCATCCACAGTCCTGAAAGCTGAGCGTCTACATTTATCTCAACTAGGCAGCTTAGCAGTCCTACTGCCACAAAATAGGTGGCACACCAATGCTTTGCCATGGTTTCACAGCAATTTGTCCCCCAGTGCACTTCTAATGCATGCAACCACATTTATATGTGATTAGTCATGACTTTTAAAAGCCCCTCCTCCAAGATCCGACAACCACCAATCCAGGCAAACAATTTTGCTTGAATTTCTCAAGAGTACATTATGTAATTTTTCTTCACAATATCAAATATATGGGTGGGACAGGGGGATATGACATGTGTCCTATCAGATCAGTTGGATGAAACTTTGACATTAGTTTTAGTTTGACAAGAGTTTATTTACAAAGCCACCATTTGGGTCACAAAAACCTTGTTTAAGGTCTTAGTAGCCTCAAGCTTTATTTGTTTTTTTGTTGTTGTTTTTGGCTAGTGCATGATGTGCACATCATACACTAGCCAAATAGCAGTTAACGTTTTATCTCCAAATCTCCAACACAGTTTGCTAAATAAAGTCTTCAGCCCAAGTCTGTATGTTAACATTACGACATATAGCAGGAAATGTGAATGATAACAAATATTGCTTTAGCAGCATCAGCATATCTGTACATAAAATTACCCATAAACTTAAACACTTTTTTCACTGTTTTAATGTCCCTAAAACATTATTTTGTCTAATCTTGTTAAGCTTACATCTAGCATTCAGCTCAGACATAGTCAATATCCTCAACGAAAACATTTAGTATGTATGAACACCAGAAGGAATAGTGTGTCCCTACAGATCAAGTCACTGGGGTGGGAGACAGTTTGATATGAAAGTGTTTATTTACATGTCCAACACTTGGGTCACAAAAACCTTTTCAGATGTCATTGTAGCCTTGAGCTTTATTTGTCACCACATGTTTATTTTGGTAGTGTACAATGTACCTGCCAGGGTGGCAGTTTGTCTTACACATATAACTTGTGGATAAACAATATCCATTATATCCTTTATTCATTCATCCGTTCACTTTCGTCTCCTAATGCTGTTCTATTCGGCTCTGTGCGCTTCAAAAGTACACGCACACAATGCAGGTACCGACTGCAAGTGAATGATAGATATAGATAGATAGATAGATAGATAGAGATACTTTATTGATCCCAAATTGGGAAATTACAGTGCAGCAACAGCAGGGCATGGAAACAATCTTACAAGCAATATAAAGAATAAAATAAAATAAAATAAAATAAAAAGTTATTAACAATATCAGCTATAAAAAGAAAAAATCAATATAAAGAAGTATATACAACAAGTAATATGGATGGTGATAAATAACCAATAGTGCAAATAACAGTCAGGTGCAATGGACTGATAATAGAACAGTAAGGTGCAGTGAAATTAGATGATAATAATAACATAATAAAAACAGAAGATGCAGTGAATGAGATGATGATAATAAACATAATAAACAGTAAGGTGCAGGTAAATGAATGTATGATATGTAACACATCAGGGTGAGGTCTTATTATACAGTGCAATGGCATGTGGCAGGAAAGATTTCCTGTATCTGTCCCTTCGACAGCGGAGCTGTAACAGTCTGTTAGAGAAGGTGCTCCGCTGTCTGTCCAGTGTGTGGTGGAGAGGGTGCTCCTCATTGTCCATGATGGATAGCAGTTTATTGAGTGTCCTCCTCTCCACCACGGTTTCAAAAGGCTCCAGCCTGAAACCCACAACAGAGCCAGCCTTCCTGATGATCTTATCAAGTCTGCTGGTGTCACTGGCTCTGATGCTGCTGCCCCAACATACAACAGCAAAGAAGATGGCACTGGCAACAACAGACTGGTAGAAGATCTCCAGCATCCTGCTGCACACGCTGAAGGATCGAAGCTTCCTCAGGAAATAGAGTCTGCTCATTCCCTTCTTGTATACAGCCTCTGAGTTGGATTTCCAATCCAGTCTGTTTCCAATCACCACTCCCAGGTATTTGTAGTCCTCGACCTCCTCTACCACCTCCCCCCATGTCAACCGCTGTGGAACAATTTATTTCATTCTTGTTTTATTTTAGCAATAATACCAGTGACAAATGTCTGTAACAATGGAAAAGTACTGAAGAATCAAATTCAGCTGACTGATTTAATATTTCGTGTAGGAGTATACATAGGAATATACATACATACTTTAAAAACGTGCTTGTTTCTTTAGAGCCTTACTTAAATGTAGTCTTTGGGTTGAAAACAATTCAAAGTAGCCCTTTATACACTCAAAATAAACTTCCACCAGTTTGCTTTGACTGTATAAAAAAGTAATTCCCATATTTGACCATGCTGTGGAGGTATTTCTTTGTCTATGGTGAGACTTCAACGCCTACAGCACAGTTAATATAGGGAAAGAGCAACATTTCAGATAGTAAATCTGATATAAGGATGTAGATAATGAACTGTAAATATTTTATTCATTGTTGTTACTGTTTTCTTAATTTGCAAGAAAACAGTAACAGCAGGGGCAGGGTATGCCTCTCTTGCCAGTCTATCACAGGGCCAAGATATAGAATATACTGTATATAGACAGACAATCACAATCACATGCACACCTATGGACAATTTAGAGTGGCCAATCAACCTAACCCCTATACTGTGTGTTTGTGTGCGGTGGGAGGAAGCCGGTGTACCCAGAGAAAACCCACGCAGACACGGGGAGAACATGCAAACTCCACACCGGGCGCCTTGTTTGGCAGCCCACAGCTTCACGTGCACTGTATGTGTATACTGTGACGACGACATTAAAACCCTCTCTCCGTTCCTTCTCTCTGTTCTCTGCTATGGTGTCCAGCCATTTGATACACATAACACTAATGGTTTCTTTGACCTTTGATACTACTCACTTTGTTGTTGGAACAGCTGTCTCACACATTGAAGACATTAGGGGCATCATTTATGGTTAAGTATTTTGTGTTTTGTACTCTACAGTAGGCTACACTGAGAAAGGGGCTACTGTTTCAGTGATTTTCATAACGCATTTGTTTGTGGTAGCGCTATGTGTGATTTACTCGGTCCTACATTCCCCACAATCCCAAGCGGCAGCACTCTCTGTCTGAGTCAGTGCGTCTGCGGCGCGTGTCTACTGAGCAGAGAAGCTGGTGGCGTTGAGCTGATTTAACAACAGTTAGCCTCCGTCGATCATGTCGTCACCGCACACACAGAGTCCAGACACGGGCAGCCAGAGGCGGAGGAGGCCGGCTGAAAACACACAAGGTGAGCGGCCCTGGTTCAGTGTTAGCGCGACGCAATAACTTTATATGTAATGAGGCGACGGAGCGTTTAACAGCATGGCTACCAAAACATCGTCACGTACGTCACACGCTGCTATTCACCCTAATATCAGTCCATTGACGAGAAGACTAAACACTGTCAGCTGTGTGTGGACAGTGCTGATGTGTGTCATTCAGTCATCATGTGTTGAGGTGGTGACTAAACTCTGTGTGTGCGCGCGTGCGCGCTTGAATGATGAAAACACGTTTTCTTTATTTAAGTTCAGATCCTGTTGAGAGGAAGTGCTTAATTATCATAGGCGGTGCTGTTGTTGATTTGCCTGTCCTGTAGTGTTGCTTAAGCATTTTTTATTTATTTCTTATTAACCCTATGTTCTTCCTCCTTTTTTACACAGAGGAATGTAGTAAATAAAAAATAATGACGTCAACAAACCCACTTATTCCTGTCAGTGCACAAAATAAATACATTATTCAGGGACATCTTTTATTCTTTTAAATGAGTTATTTCAGTAAGCAGATGCAAAGAAAGGAAATGAAACAAGACTTAAATCTTTGTGGACTGCTCCAAGCAGTAATCATTACTGTGTCATCTTGTCTTATGGTTTTGTAGCATTTGTCAGGGGTGATTCAGTTGTGTTTTGTCTAGAGACATACTCTGATGATGAATGAGTGAATTAATTAATTGTGTTAATAAATTTACATTGTCGTGCTGTTGGTTTCGTTGGAGAACAAAAGCAGCTTCTGTCAGTGGCAGTGCTCGGTTAAATGATAAATGCCCCTGAGTGTCCCGTTCAGGTTTCAACACATTAACACATATACACAGTAGTGCATGAGAAAGACACATGCAGACACATGCAGATACAGTGCACTGTTCCTAGAGTTTGTGTCTGGGCACGGGTACTGTATATGCAGTCAGTGGGATGATGCATTCAGTGCTCATAAAGTGGAGGGGACGGTACTCTACAGTGTGCTGAGGATGTTAGTCATCTGAAGTGGAAGGAATAGGCTTTAATGCAGATTCAGCCAGGAACTGCCACAAACTGGCCACCAGTCAGAGCACAGGGATGTTGTTTCAGAGCAACAGACTAGTTTGCTAACATTTTTTAAAAATCATTTATATATGCAAATTTGTAGATATTTAAATCGAATGGACAAAACTGTTGACTGTGACACTGAGGGAGTCTAAAGCAATCACAATTTTCTGCAGCGTAGTATTTTAATAATATTTACAGTCACATCTATACCAAAATGATAATTGAAACCATAGTGGTACTCCCTAAACCTAACACAAGTGTAATGTAACACATGTGTAACATAACACACAAGTGTAGGTGTCTAGTCCATTGGCAAATGGTCAAATAACCTTATAATTTGTATTATCGATAATACACAGTAGCGGCAGGGCACATATTATTGTCTAGTTTTTAAATCAAGGATTCACAGTTGTATAATTATTTTTGACCATCTCACTTAAAAGAAACATTACATTTCTTTGAGAATAATGTGTTTCTTGCTTTGTGCAGCAGATCCTTCATGGGAGCATGATCTCCACGCAGGTTATAGTCATGAAATCATCCATGATCAAGACCCACAACTTATTTCAGGAGACATTAGCTCTCAACCTTCACATCACTTCATATGTCCTGCATTATGCACAACAAAGTACATACCTGCACACACATGTGAGTAAAGAGTACAATTTTTGATTTTTTTTTTTTCTCAGTGTGGTGCTGGTAGTCCTGCAGACATTTACTTGTCATCTTGCTTCTGGTGCTTTTTAGGTTCAGTCCATAATGACTGCGATGATGGCTGGGAGGAGATTCAAAGCAAGAGAACCATCAGAGCAGAGAATGAAGTGGAAGCCAACAAACTGGTCAATAACTACAGGGTAAGAAGCCTGGAGGTTCTCCATCACAAAATGAAAGTGTTTTTGAGCTCAGCAGAGCTGGCATACTGATATTTGATGTTTGTGTCAGTTTGGTTTTAGGAAGTGGAAGAGTCATGTGACCGAGCGTCCCTTTGAAGACAGGTCAGAGGTTGTGAAAGAGCTGTACTCTGAACTGAACGTCATTAAACCACATTCAGGTCCAGGTACAAGTTATGCATAAGCTTTTTACTAGTGGATAATCCCACTTGATTACAACTCAGGCATTATTCTTGTAGACGTGGTCAATGTTATATCTTTGTTATGGTAATGCTGCACTATAATAACTAATAACTAAAATCTGAGAATACTACAACAATGGTGGATAATTTTGGAGATGGATAATCTCAATGGCGATAATTGTCAGCTTTTCACCAATTGTTATCTCTTTTGACTTTCTGCTGCCAAGGTCATTTTATCACATGTGGAAACATAGCATATGTGTTTCTCTTTGGCTGGTGGGTCTCCCTGGCATATTTTTTTGTCGGCATACTTATGTTCATCACTATCACCGGTGTACCCTATGGTAGGTGAGATAATCAGTAAAGAATAATGATAGGGTTCTTTTGTCAGCCGTTCCCCTTACTCTTCACATTTGTTTCTCTTCAGGGAAACTTTGCTGGAAGTTGTCATGTTACTTCATGTGGCCATTTGGCAAGTCAATCCATGAGGTACTGTTTCAATCAGAGTTTAGTTAACTGTTGTAACGTTGTTCCTGTCTCTTCTCCATTTTCTACAAAATGAAATTAAGTACAAGTGCAAAAAAAAAATGTGGTTTCCTCATTTTCTTCCCCTAACCTGTAGTCACGAAAGCGGAACTTGAGATCATGAAAACCAGAGATCATGTAACATCACAAGTCTGCAACACTAGCCATTTGCTGCAACTTGTTATGACAATATGCTTATGAAGACATCTTTTACGAATTTGAACAAACCACCCTCAAAATTCTTTAGAGGTTAAATAAGAGTAAGATGAGCGATAATAAGGTTGTTGAAGTGTAGATGTTGTTTAAACTGTAGGATAGGGTTTCAACTAACAGTTACTCCACATGATGACAAAATGATTGAATAATCAGTAGATTATTCAATCATTTGGTCAACAAAATGTCAGGTAATAGTTAGAAATAAACATAATAATTTCATCTAAAACCAGGAGTCGTTTAGGTTTCACAATGAAAAGCAGCAGGTGTTGACAACTACAAATGATCAGAAAAATCTATTTATAAGCTTCTTACATAAATCCTCAGTTGGTTGTTTCGTAGGTAATGTCACTTCCTCGTCTGTGTGTGCTCCCACAAAGCACACACAAACTGATTTATCATTTTAAATTATTGTCATGTGAAATCACATTATTCCAATGCCCTTATATTGCTCATATTCTAACATGCTGGTAATATATGGGATGTGTTGAGCGAAATGAACATTTGTTCAACTTATTTAGACATTAATTCAGTTGAGTTTTCACTCTTAAGAAAAGCAGCTTTGACTTTTTTGTACCTTTGTTTCATCCTAAAAGTGCCACATTATTGTTATGTATTGTACCATAGTTAATGAAATAGTTTGTGATTGTATCCTAAGTCACACTCTGGTTCTCTGGTTGTGTTTGTCCAGATTGGAAACATGCTGAGGAGATGTTGTGAGCAAGCACCAGACTGTGAGTGCAACATAGATGGGGTGGAGGAGAACTCACCAGTTCTGCTGCCTTTACCGACCGAGGTTCCAGTCACAGAGATCCCACAACCACGTCCAAGCACTCCCTTCTGGGTACGCAAAAAATATAAGAACACTGTCATGCACATGATTAAGTGTTTCTGCCACATGGAAACTCTGTTTTTTGTAGCATCGTACCTCCACCTATGTATGGCTGCTGCTGGGATACCCTATGCTGGCAGTCACCCATTCCCTGGCTTGCCTCTTCTCCTGGATCCTGATCTTTACCATCCCTGTTTCAAAAATGAATGCACGGACCATGGCTGTCATTCTTCTCTTGCATCCTGAGGATGTTTGTGTTTCTTCCTGCTCACAGAGGAAGGCAAGGGAAAGAATAAATATAAATCACCCACAACGCATGAACACATTGGGAGTTCATTAACCAGTGTTGGCTTGACACACTTTTTTCTGATCTGCAGCGTCAGACCTATGAGAGCAAGGCGCTTTTGTGCTGCTACCACGCTGCAAACTGGTACTACTACAAGTACACTGTTGATGGGATCAATGTGTTTGCTGTCAGTATCCTTTATGTGAGGCCTGTGTGTATGTGTGTGTGATCGTGTGTGTCACATGAAAAAGCATTATCTTCTTTAACCCCATCTCAGACCTCCTCCCTCTGGTAATAGTTGCCATAGTAATAGGATATATTGACAGAGGAAACCAGTATGCCAGCTCTGATGTTAAGTTCGCCATAGCCATTGGCTCCATCATACCTCTGTCCTATTACATTGGTATGGGCATTGCCAGGTGAAATGTTTTCATTGCTTTTATACATGTGTGCGATAACTTCCAATAAAATAACAGAAATCCTGTTTTAATCTTGCCTTACAAATCTAGTGAACCAAACACTTTCTATGTAATTTTGCACCTCTGTTGTTGATTATTTTTGCATTTGCAGCATCTCAGCCCAGAGTAACTTTGCTGTTGGTGCAGTGGTAAACGCCACCTTTGGCTCCATCACAGAGTTGACTTTTTACATCACAGCTCTGCTCAGAGGTCACCAAGCAGCCAACTCATGTCTACAGGAGGTTGTGAAAGCGGCTCTGACTGGCACGCTGTTCGGATGCATTCTCTTTATTCCTGTAAGCCAACCTGCAATTACCCTACATTGATATTTTTGAAGTCTGTGGCTTTTAAAACAAAACAAAATAATCAAACAATAATAATTTTCTTACCCACTGTATGAAATTTGTCTATTTCGGTCCACCACTCTAAAAGCACAATTATATCTTGTAGACCCAATGGGACGATCATTAAATTAGTGTTAATGCCATAAAATCACGTTCAGTCTTACAACACTAACCCCACATGTATGTTTTTGCTTTGTCGTTGTTTCAGGGCATCTGCATGATAATTGGAGGGCTGAGACACAGTGAGCAAAGATTCAACAGTCGCTCTGCAGGAGTGAGTTCTGCCTTGCTCTTCATCTCTGTAGGAGGTAAATCTCCAAAAAAATCAATAAACGGTTAACCAGATAGAAAATACAGATACAGGTAGAAAAAAGAACAGGTCACGGTTGGAAACTGTTTTTTTTTCTACCTGTGTATTTAGATTTAAAGTACCTCGTGAAACAAGCTTCTAAAAATAAAAACGATTTAGCTACTTGCACCACCTCCAGGTTATGAATGGTAGAGTTTTCTTTTTTGTAGCTGCTGTTAACAATGCGATTTATGTGTTTCTTGTGCCACTTTTAAAATAAAGTAAAACTCTATATAAAAGTTTAACAGCTGAGTCACAGTGATAACAAATTAAATAATGTGAACATTATTTTTTTTATCTGAGAACGTTAATAGCTTAAATCATATCTGAATCAACTGTGGAGGTGTATTTCCACCTAAATTAGACTGATACATAAAATAATTACCGGTACCACAATGAATTAAATTAATCCATCTCCCTACATGTAATAAACAGGTGTATTCGCCCCTACGTTGTTCTCCAAGGCTTATGGGAACCTGGTGTGTGATGCCTGCACTAACACCACGGGAAGAATTGTCTGCTACAACTGCCATTATAATCTGGTCAGCATCAGTAGCTCACAGACACATCTCTTAACATGTGCTAACATTTTACCATGTATAATGTAATTTTCTTTTTGTTATTCAACAGAACAATGGTACGCTGTTCCACAGCCACGTTGAGTAAGAAATTTCTTCTGTTCAAAGCATTTAATTCCATATTGGTGGTCATGGAAATTCAATAAATGGCCATCACAGACCATCCATGGAGCCATTTCAGTTTTATTTAGCACAGCATGAAAATCGCTTGAAGGAACTTGAAACATCCATCAAATAATATCTACTGACAGAAAAACTATTTCCTGTATTTATCTTACTCAGGCCTGTTTCAGGTCTATCTGTTAACTTAAAGTAAATAAGCTAAAACCTTTTAAATTACCATACGGTCGTTTGAGTTGAGGTAGTAAGCTTAAATACCTTCTTTATAATTCCCCTCTCACTTACTGTGTGTTCTGGTCTACAGGCCGTTGGTATACACTGTGTCTGCCCTCTTGCCAGTTGCCTACATCATTGGTCTGTTATTCACACTGAAGACACATTCCCACATTTACAATATCCATGTTGGAAATGGACCGGGTACGAGTCATTCTCATAGTCATCAATAATGGCTAATAAACAGTGAATAGTGAAGAATCAGGTTTATACACCACACTGTCGTGTATGTGTGTACAGTGCCTGGCCACCACGGAGCAGTGGTCCACTGGTCGCGGTGGAGGTCTCTGATCATCCTCATCATAGCCACTGGGCTCATGTCTGCCTGTGCTGACCTTGCCACCGAGCACATCCAGCCCATACTAAACCAGCCCAACATCTCCCAGGTCAGGATGAATGTCTGAGTGAGCTCAGGCAATGTTTAATGTTAGGTCCTTTCCTCTGGTTGTTCTAACATTTCTCTTCCCTTCACAAGTATTTCATTGGGGTGACAGTTCTCGCTATGGTTCCTGAGATCCCTGAGATTGTGAATGGGATCCAGTTTGCGCTCCAAAATAACATCAGTCTAAGGTAATTAATGCCTCATTATAGGAAGTATCTTCAGGTTAAATCGTCTAATCTGATAGAAAGTGATGTTTCTTTTTTCAGCTTGGAGGTGGGACGCTGCATTGCTGTGCAGGTCTGCATGCTGCAGATCCCGATTCTTGTCCTATTTAATGCTTTCTATGTAAGACACTGTTTTCTTCATTGATGTGTTTATATGAATATAAAATGTTTGCTGTTATATAGATTCTGTGAATAAACTCTGCTTCACATAGGATGTGGGGTTTGTGCTGCTATTCAGTGACCTGCACCTGTGGTCCGGCATCTTCAGTGTGATTGTAGTCAACTACATCTTCATGGATGGAAAGTCTGATTATTTTCAGGGTGAGTTTCTAGTTTTTTGAAACTGTTAACCGTGCGATTGTGAGATTCAGAAGGGTAACAAATGATCCCCTGACACGCCTTTCATTCCTTTTATTACATCGGTCAGTAAATTAGAGGACGTTCTTAGATTTATTCAGCAGAGTAAACTGGAGTTGTCAAAACGTTTTCTGGTTGTTGTGTATGCTGCTGATGCGGATGATGACACCTCCCAGGACAATTTCAGATCCCTGCAGTTCCTGCAAGAAAATCTGGAAAACTATCTACTATCTTTAATCCCACTGTAATATAATTTGAATAACTGAAATGAAGAATTGATGTTTGATTGTGGGATGTCGACCTTCAGTTCTGTTTGTTTTTTTTTCCAGGTACAGCTCTGGTGGTTGTCTATCTTATACTTCTGGCGCTGTATTACTTTGCTCCTTCCCCAGCAGGCTGCTGAATATGGCTCAGTGGTTTCCACCTGAAAGTAAGAAACTGTGCAAATACTACACCACTCCCCATTGCTTATATTTACTCTTATGAGATTATGTCTGAACTGTAATGTGGTACTTTTTAAAATGCATTTTGTATCTTATTGTGTACCCTGAGTTACAGCTGAACATTTTAATCTCAGGTGGGTACTGTTTTTGACTGCACAAACATATGACTCCTAATACTATAAAGTTTTTAAACTAACATACTTATGGTCTTTGTAAATGAGAAAAGTTGTATTTTTACAAGGCAAATGGATGTCATGATGTTACTGATCATATTTTGCATTAATGGTATTTTGTCTGTGATAGATTTGTATACTTTAACAATGTAAAAATTATTTATGTCCATTGATAGTCATGAAATAGGTGATTTTGTTCTTTAATATAGTTAAAATTTGCAGGCAGATGTAGTTAATGTGAGAGCAACATCAGTGAGTTTAAGATTCAGTTGTTTAACTTGTTCTTCAGTAATACAAGTGAATACATTAGAATTGCTGCGGGCTGGCTGTGCGTCGGAAGCATGACAACAGTATCTGACATGATATTTTGAAAAACCAACTGCCTGTGTTTATTGTATGTAGACAGGAAATACAAAACATAATGTACAGCCCTAATTGCCTTGAGGAGATATTCACTACTTTTCTCAGGGGTTTATATGACATGCACACAATGCTGACATGCATACGAGGTAATTTTACTTTCATTAACATCAAAAATTCGGCAAATATAAACGTATCAATTGTAAAGCAATGCAAAACATTTACCAAGTCTGAGCAAGAAGTGAAACAGATTTTTGTTTCATAAGAAAAATAAGGCCGTAACTCCTGACATGGGATTTTCAATGTGAAAACTGACATTTTAATACAATAACCTTTAGCTGAGTATATCTTAACATTGCACCAACAGATACATTGGATATTTAAATATAGAGCAGTGAGAGAAAAAGGAGGCTTGTGACTCAAAACTAGCAGCTTGCAGTGTTATTATTATCAACAGTTACCGTTACAGAAAAAGTGGTATTCATATAATTTTTTTAATGAGACTAAAAGTGCCACAGATTAATCACACTATACCATCTGACATTTCTCTCACCCTCATTTTTTAATATATCACAAGACTGCACAACATTCTCTGGAGAATCTAGACTGAATGTTGTTCTCATTAAAAAAATATATAAATAAAGGAATTCAGGTATACAGTGAGACCTGAATTGATGATTAAGTGAAAAAAGACTCATGGCTACATGTTCTGCTAAAATTTAAAGGTTTAAAAATAAAACAAAACAATGGTGTCATAAAAATAAAGGTTAAAATGTAAAATTGTACAGGTAAAATGTCTGTGGAGTTTAGATGATAAAACTCTTCAGCTGGTTTGGAAGTGCAGCAACAAAAGGCTTGTGTGGAGAGCACCACTTGAATCACATGGCAAGAAAAGCCTAAATGTACACATTTCTTAAGAGTCTATAAGAAACACAAATCTGAAAGAGACCAATTTAAAAAGAATGATGAAATAAAACAGCCTCTGTGTGACATTTTGGAAATTCACATGGCACCGAACAAAGAAATTGGAAAAAGGCTCGATAATCACTGCTGCGCTACAGGTGTGTTAATTAATCTGACTTACTAAGCTTCATATTTCAATAAGGAACTACCACAGAGGCATAAGAAGCTTCACAGTGATGCAACAACGTCACATGTTGAGCATGAGCCTTTTCGTCCAGTCAAAGGGTACAATGTGACATTTTTCCCAATTTGAACGGTAGCGTTACGATCACAGCTCAATATCAGCATGCAGTCACAGTTCTTGACGCTTAAACAAAATGCCTTGAATAATTTAAACCATTAAGAGGTATCAGGATTAGTGTGCCACTTCACAGAAAATATAACTGAAATGTAAGTGTCTTTCTGTAAACAAGCTGACCGCAAATTTCGCCAATTTGAAATGTCCGTCGCATGTAATGCTCCCCCCCCCATCACAATGAGCACAGCAGCAGCTGAACAAACACGTGTCATTCTCTCCTCACCTCTCTAGAATCTATCAGAAGCAACATTCATTTAGACTTTCAAGAAGTCATCTTTGGAACGTTTAAATATTCCTGCTCATGCTCCTGAAGTCTCAGTGACAGTCAAGTGTGCTTAAAAAACACCAAGGAGCACATTAACATTGATTATGAGCACAGCACAAGATACGTCTGAGCAACAAGGCAGAGGACATCAGGATACAATGATTTTAGTTTCATCACTGGTGTGTGGCTCATGACTGATACGTGCAAACTCAAATCAGACAAGTTCATATACGGAGAATCATAGAACATTGCACTTCTCATTAAAAAAAAAAAAAACACGTTTGGACAAGACTGAAGTTAAAGGCCTTCAAAGTGTTTTCATAACCAATTGACATCAGACTTTCTTTCAAAAATTGTTTTGCCTCATTATCACCGATGTCAGTGTCTATCACATGCGGCCTCCTGCGGTCTTTGTGGTTCCTCTATTTCAGCCGCTGGATTAATGTGTGTGGCAGTCCTAAGCTGAGCAGCTGGAGGGTGGACAGTTGGGCTAAGTGAGGAAAAGATTTCAGGAGTTTTTCCAAAGTCAGTTCCAACAGGCTGGGCACCACCAACCACACTTTGTACAAGGAGCCAGTCCTTCGGTTCCCAGATATGTTGACGACACCACCATGGACATACATACAGCCAGCCTGACAGAGAGAAGCAGTACAGGGGATTGTAGCTGAAACATTTTATTCCAACTATTCATTCAGAAATCCAAAATATTCTCCAGTTTCTTACATGTCAGTGGGGATTTGCAGCTTTTGTTTTAAAATCAATGTGAAATGCATATAATTAAGATTTATTTACCCAGTTGGTCCAGAAGAGAAATTTGTGGACCTAGTTAGATGTAAAATGGATCAAGGACACTAACCGGAGTGACTGCAGCACAGTGAAAATAGGCTGGTTCTGGCATTACTGCAGGGAGTTTGGTCCACTGAAAAGTCTGCAGGTTGATCTTCCACAGGTCTGAGAGGATCAGCTCTCCATTATATCCTCCACATATAAACACCTCTGAGTGGAAAAAAACAGACGTGGTTAAATGTTTTTTTAGATGTGTATGTGTGTGTACAGGTACGTTTTGGATCTGTAATATGCCTTACCATCTTTGACCTGGACACAGCTATGACATCGACGGGCAGCAGGATATCCTGCCATCATAATTACAAAGTGAATTTATTGTTTTGTTTTAAAATCCTTTATGGAACAAACAAAAATAAAAGCTAAACATAGTCACAAACCTATTTTTTCATGGGGTTTTGTGATTATTTCCTCCCAGTAATTTGTTTCCAAGTTATACGCGTGAATCTAATGAATAAGGACACACAATAAATAGATGAAGGATCTAGCAAAATTTTTTGTTTCTTTTTGTCTGAGGTTTTTATCCGTGCTTGAATCCTCTCACCTTATCCAGGGGATAGGATGTCCAGGAAGTTCCACCTCCTAAGATGTATATTCTCTGGCCATCGTGAGCTAACTCATGCCTGTACCTATGAATTTATTCATTCACTTTCAGTACCTTTTAAAGAATGTAGCGGTGAATGACAGGACAAACATTCTGCTGATCTTTGGTGATGCAATGACTGACCTCTCCTTAGGTAGATCTGAGGGTGTGTTGTTTGGTTTGAGGTGGGTCCACTCTCTGGTGGTCAGGTCCAGCCTGTGAAGGTCAGTGCTGTAAAGGTAGCCTGTGGTCCCTCCAAACACATAGAGAGATCCATTTATGATGACCATTGCCTGCAAAATGGAGTGTACTCAGATACTTGTAGAAGCCATAGAAAGATACACATAGTTGTCAGCTGTAGCAATAGAAAGAATGACAACATAAAATTGGGGGACGACACATTTGCAACCAGATAATGAGAGACAAACACTTACCTGACCATAGATCTTGTTGGGCTTCTTCCCTCTGCAGTTTAGTAGGTTCCAGTGTTTGTACTGAACATTGCAAACGTGAACGTCATTGCCATTGTTTTCACCAAATGGAATCCCAGTGCCACCAAACACAAGCAGGTTGTTGCCATGTAAAACAGCTTCGAGTGACAAGACAACAATTCAATCAGCCTAATTTTTCGGATCTTGCAGCATATCACTGGTAAGGTTGCCTCACACCAACATGCTTTTAATGGTTGGACAATATCATACTGCAATTACCTATCAGTCTTTACCTGACATGGAGGCAAGCTCAGTCGGCATGTAACCCTCCGTGCGAACTTGTTGCCATGTTGCTGTGGCAAAATGAAACCGCCAAAGCTCCCTGAAAAGAGGGTAGTCTTCATTCTCTGAGCCGCCTGCCTCATCAAAGTCTGGGTTGTAGCCTCCAAACACATACAGGTTGGCGCTGTCTGCAACACAGCGGTGTCCACTGCGTGCCGGAGGTACACAGTGTCCTGTGGGAGTAACCACATAAAGATCTAGGTAAATAAAAATGGAAACTGACGGTGACAAAACATCTCTGTGCAAGCAACAGGCAAAAACACAGCACACTCTGACTTTTATCACAATCACAGTACACAAAGTATTTTATATGAGGAGGATCAAAGTCAGTATTGACACATGTGTCCTTGTATAGGGAAGGAAACAGAGAGAGCCTAGCTTCACCTTCTCTCAGAAACCTGTTTGGGATCCGCAGGTTGGGACAGGAAGGGGAGAAGATGCGTCGAGCCTGAAGCCATCTAGCCCTCTTCTTCAAGCCTGTCAATAAATCACCAAACAACGGCCGAGTCACACAGAAGAAAACAGAAATATGTCCCCTTAATGTACTGATTGTATTTCAGAGGCTGGCCACATGACATTGACACTGTCCCATTTTTTTCATCTCTTCATAAATCAGAAGTGAATAAAAAGATACATGAGAACATTTAAACACAGCACATTCAAGATGCTCACAAACGCTTTGGATACTAAACGTTTTAAGACACCAGAGCTTCAGCTGAAGACGCATAGTTTAAGTTTTATACTTGCATATACAGGATGACTGTTTTCTAATCCGTATCAGTGAGGAGGTAAAGCTAAGTGTTACTGATACTCTCTTGTCTGAAGCTTCTCCTACAGGCAGCTCATCGTCGTCCCGTGCAATTATTATTATTTTTTTAGCATATGCTAATCTCTATTGTAGTGATGGCAGTGACTGTGTGGGTGGCTGCTGGTGGGTTCGTTCGCTCACTGACTTCTGCTGGCTTCCGTAGCAGCTTTAGCTAACTTTGGCCTGTGTGCTGTGGCAGTGGTGCCATCGCTAACTCACAAACAACTGAGCATCCCGGGGCCCTCAAACACTTAATCCGCGATGGCTACCATGTTAGCGTTTCATTCGCCGTTTGTTTTGCTGACAGCGTGAGGCAGCATAGCGGTACTGTTTACAAACCTGAGTCTCGGATGGAGGGCCTCCACGACAGTTTCTCAAACTTATTGAGCTGACTGAAGGTTCCGCTATGTTGAACCGACGACATCTTTTAGCTGGAGTCAAACAGAAAGAGAGAGCGAGTGGTCACACCCAGACCCGATTAACAGCCCGCTTCACCGTCACAAGGCGCCGTGGCATGAGACTGCAGTATCCAGCCTGCACTACAACACCAAGGGGTAAGAAAAAAAAATCACACACACTAACACCGTCCGTCTACACCTGCTGCTGCCTGCAACGTCACAGACAGCTGGTCCTATCTGACCAATCAGAGGAGGATGGACTCTACAGGTCGCGTTCAAGAGTCACAAGGCGTTGTGTATAGTTTTTAAATGTTGACTTGAGGTACCTAAAGATCAGCACTATGGAAAACTTGCAAGTAGTCCGTGAAGTCAATAAGTAGACAATTCCTTTTTTTGTTGTCTACGGCTTTATCGATGCTTTTTTAAGAGTTTATGTATGATGTTTTAAATCATTTACCTCTGTCTCGTTTTTAATCTCAGCATAACTCAATGGTGCGCAGCTGTACGCAGCTACTCTTTCTCTGTCTCTTTCATCATTTTCATATTTGACCTTATTGCCCCGTAGCTTTACGGAATTAATTACTAAATAATTAAAGCGTGATGATTTAGGGGATTTACAACCAACTGGACTGTTCAGTAGCTTGGAAAGAAACATAAGGTTGTCGTGATTGTTTTCATCAATTGAACCAATAGTCAACCTTTCCCCCAAATATCCAGGGTTGCTTTGTTGACATGTGGTAATCTGGATTTTAAGGATCTCTGGGACTGGCTGAAGGGGGAAAATAAAAACATAGTATAAATAAGAATTGTAATTAATAACTGTCTCAGTGACAACAATGAACAAACACGCTTTTATCTTGTCATTGCTGTAACCCCGAAGTTCACACATTCAGTATTGCACCTGAAACACTTCATAACTCTTGTTTTCCTATGTGTATGCAGTTGTGTTCATCTTTAACATTTTTTGCTGCCTGCTTATAGTTGCAATAGTAAAACAGTGTTACAACCAGGACCTGTGACTGATGAAAAATAATTTCACAGTCATTCAGCTTGAAATCAGTGGTGTTTTACCGGGCACACATTGTTCCTTAAATTTCTTCCTGTATTACAACTTCTTTTAAAATTATAACCCAAGATTATCAAAGGCAATTAATCAGGAATGGAACATTATTCCACATGATTGGCCAATTGACTGACAGTAAGAAGCAAAGGAAGCCAGTGCTTGAAATGTCACAAACAGTCAGATTTTCTGAGCTGCCATGATTTTGTTCCATCCAGTGATCTACTCATTGACTTCTGGATGTCAGCACTTTATGCAATCACATCCGAATGACTTCCAAAGTGATAAGCATGATTGGATGTTTTACTACTTTCAAGTTTTTTGTTTGCTCATGGATAAGTGATTTCAGTTGATAGCCAAAAGAATCAAGTGTAAATTATGTTGATAATACTTCCATTTAACACAGTCTGCATTACCTGCCACAGTACATTTGTGAATCTTGATGAATTAAAACTTAGGTTTGTCTGACAAATCCTCATCAACAACAGAGAACACAACTAAAGATGTATTCATTAAATTCTGACTTCCTGTGACAGTCTATAAAGGTTTTGAATATTTCTACGTGCAGTGCCACGTTTAGAGTGAGACCTTTGTTATGTCCGTCCAAATTGTAATGTGATAAGCAATGTGGTGCAGATGAGAGTGACGCTATTATAGAGCCATTCAGAAAACACATACATTTCCACACTTAGGTGCATGCTTGGGTTTAATAACTGAAAAATAATAATGTGGCGTATGCCACATTATCGAGCAATTCCAGGCAACAGACAGTTTATTATACCAAGACAAGGTTTGCATTATTTTTACTATTTCCATTTTATTTGGCTAACAACGTCCAACAGCTTTCTGTTTAATTCCCCTAACTGACTACAAGCTGAAAGAAAACAAGAAACAAAGGAGAGATCCTGCTATCAGGACAAACTGACAGTAAAAAGGTCATAGGTCAGACTAGAGAGACACATGAAGACTGTTACTATTTGGCAAGTGAAATACAATAATGATTTGCCAGCAATTTTTAGGATACAATGGGATTAGCTTTTTTTTTTATAATTGTAATGTAATACAATAAAAGAAATCCACATTAGCAGTACAAATACACATTCACCATACAGTGAAATTCACACCTCTTGGTGTGGCTAAGAAAGTGCTACATAAGATACTTTTGATAAATGCACCTAATAACTGTCAAATATATTATACCTCAGTACTATGAACTAAAATACTTCTTATTATCTTATTATTGTGATTGGTATCACAACTGGTCTGATGTGTTTATTTCAGCATTTTGAATGAGTTTATGAGCTAATAGATCTAGGCATAATAGACAGTGACACGCTTTTTCTTCAAGCAGTCGTTGAGCAGCCTCTGGAAAATACAAGCCCGAAGTAAAATTTCTAATCAAATGTAAACGTGTGTCTTTGCAGAAATGACCACCTCACCTCTATTCGCTTCCGTAGTTAAGGTACAAGCATTGTCGTTAAGTTCTATGAAGGCAGATCTGTACCTGGGCTCCTCCTCCCGTCAGCCTGGTTGCTGGAGGTTGATGTCACTAGCAGAGTCCTGAGGACAGGACACAACTAGGTAGACCGTAGTCAGACAAACCGCTGGCGATCCACTGTGAGGAGATTAAGTGGGCGATGTTGCAGCTAGGACATTGTTTATGGACATTGTCGGAAGGCTGCTGATACAGTCCATCCAAGCTGAGAGTCGAGGAAGCCTCATCGCCGCAGTATTTTTAGATCACTTCTTAAAAGGAATACAAAAAATGTCGTCTCCAAGTCCGGGCAAGAGGCGAATGGATACCGACGTGGTGAAACTGTATCCTTAGCACAACATAAACAAGCCAAAATAGTGTGGCAAAAAGTGGCACATCTTGTTTTGTTGCCATTGTCAGCTCTCTGTTGTCGATCAAACACACCATTCGTCCCCGATGGGCGTTGTGAAGATGTATATTATTTGGTTGTGAGATTAGTATATTTTGTGAAACGTGAGTAACGCATAACATTGTGCCGTTAACACCAAGCTCTGTAACGCTAGCTCACATAAGTTAGCAAAATAGCACGGGAGCTACACGCTTAGTGTTGTTTGTGCGGAATCACCTGTCTGTTAGCCAACGTTAGCTGGCGTTTACATTGTTAATGTTTTTGTTTGTAGTTTTGAGACCTGAACACTTAGCAGAGGAAGCTGCTTCAACATGGCTTACTACTGAAACTCTGTTAGCTGTGGACATTGCTAGCCGTAGCCGTGCGATAAGATAGCCTGATAGCCAATAGTGTATACAGTCACCGGACTGACAACACAATATGACGGTTTAGTAAGGATTTTTTTACATTTTGGAAGTACTTTGTCTGAAAGACACATGTATTTTTGCATGATTTACCAACGTTAACACAGAGGAAGCTAGCATGTGTGGCATGCTATCACCAAGAGAATAACACCAAGAGAGAATAAATACGGTCGATGAAGCGTAAGGATCTTTTACAAATGACATGGAAACTGACTGCTTTTAGTAACCGTCGTCACTGGTAGAAGCAAACTTTGACGTTTAAGGATTTTTCTTGAAGGTTCGATGGCCAAATACTAATAGCCTACCTTATAATTCGGAGAGAAACAGAACATAAATCATGTTTATACTGCTCAAGTAATGGTTATTTTGTCAAATAAATTTGAGAAATGATAAAATAAATAAACATTTAACCATGTTAAATGAATTGGTTAAAGGTGAATTGATACAATGTGGGTTTTTCTAAATATTTTTTCCAGTAAAATTACTCCGTTAAAGGTTGAATTTAGTATATTGTTGTGTCATTAGACGTTGACAGCTAACTTATTTAGCCGTGTTGTGCGTGTACTGTTGTGTTGTGATTCAGAATGTGCAGTTTCTAGCTGAAGTTTGCATGAACGGTTTTATGACAACGTGAGCTGCATTGTTTTGTTTTTGTCCTGCAGTTAGATGCTGCTGTCTGATTGGTCAGCCTGTTACCATCCGGAACACGGCAGGGGGCGGGGCTTCCACACAGCTGATCGAGGAACAACAAGCGTGCTGTCCGGGGGCACATATAGGGAAGGGGGGCTGGGAACAGCCAGTCCACGTTTGAGACAGGGCGTATTGTTTTCATCCTCGGAGAACCACGGTCATCTAGTGCTGACATAATCAGACGATTAGTTGATTAGTCAAACCCGATAATGAAAATGAATATGTGATAATCGTTTAAGTTTTACTCTAAAATGAGAGCAGTTGTTTTTTCACGTTATTGGTAATCTAGTTATCTTTGGGTTGAAGTTTTCACCATTTTTTAATGAATTAATTATAATTATTTAGTGCTGCACAAGAAACACTTCATTTAATGCATATAATTCATATAATTAAATATCATATAATTATAATTATTCAGAAATTCATAATTTAAATGGAGATTAAAAATGGACAGCCCCACTGACAACATGCACCCAAAAGTAAAGTCTTTATTTATTGAAGTTCCTTAAGGTCACACTTTTTTGATTAAATATGTTTAGTGAATTAAATTCTTAATATATAAGTATTTAATTCTTAGTATTAGACACAATCGGTTAAAAAAATACATGTAACCCAACACACAGTGCAAATTCCAGGATTAATTGACATTAATTGACATATGTCATTATTCATGCTCAAGCGCAGATAGACTTGATGATAGCTGATGAGTCTTAGTAACATTTTTACCCCAGCTGTGATCATGTAAGTATAGTCGCAACTATAAAAAAGATGCTAACAAAGAAGCAATTCAGAATAAGGTTACTGCTTTTGTTTTGGGTTGATGCTATTATTAAATATGGATGAGAAATCTATGAATAGATATTATGAGTCACAATGTAAAACCACATTTACACTGTAGCACTGTTGTGAAGATGTAGCTATAGCTACATGTTTTGTCTTTAAATCACACATGTTTGATTAGACATCTGTGACAGAACAGCTGATTTCGACCTTAATTGCACAAATAGAAATTGAGCCGTTAAGCCTCATGTCATGAGAACAAGTGCTGTATATAGTATAGTGCAGATAAATCAGTACACGTAAATGTGTTTCCTTATGTAGTTACTTTACTCTTGTGTGTGTACATGCTTGGGTCTCTATGGCAAACCCTAAGGGAAAGGTGTCCATTTTTACAGCATCTAATAAGCCTGCATCTATGACAGTTTTTATTTATAGGACCCATCTCTTAAGTTCAAATTACAACTACCTTGTCTGCTTAGTCAGTGGTTTGCAAGCATTTCTGAATTGAGTATCTGTGCTTTTTTTAAGAACTTCTTCTTTAGTAGAGCTTGTGGCCAGGCAGTTTTGTAACTTACTGTTAGTTTTGTGTAGTTAAATTAGTATCCTAGAGCTATCTTGGTTAGATTGGTCAAGATGACAAAAGGATTTATGACAGGGTGATGAAACAGGGTGTAACGCTTTTTTTTTTCTTTTTTCCATCTGTCATTGTGCCTGTCTCTCAGTAGTTGAATGAATACACTCCACCTCTCTGTGTTGAGGTCATGCAGTTGACTTCTTCACGTTGCTAGTTGTTGCCACATAGTGCAGTTATGACACATCCTCTCCACCCAAATCACCATCCATCATCTTCAGTGTTAGTTACTGTGAAAGCTTCTGTCAGATGTCTTCACGACTTAGATAGCTAAGAACTACATGTTTATGCACAACACATCACATATACACGTTTGATGTTTGTACCTTCAGTATTGCTTTCCTTTCCTGAATATGTTAATTAAGAATAATGATATATGGTCATTAAATAATCAGATCTCTTTTTTAAATTGTGTCTGAGTAGAGGAGGTGAAATCTGTGATTATGTGTTTCCTGTGAAATGTGGACAGGTTGTATGATCATTAATATACTATGCAAAAGTTTTTATTCTTGTTTTAAATTCTTTATTTTTCTAACCTGGCTCACTGTTAGGTTGTTTTGTTGCTAAGGAGAGCTGTTTGTTGGTTGACAGTGGCAACTGCATTATTGATCTCACCGCCTCATGATATTGATACTACATTTGACCTTGCCCCGGATAAGTTCATACTAAGTGAGAAATAAAACTTAAACTTGACACTCTAGACTGTTTTAGTGAAGTTTTGTCTTAAAAACATCCTGTTTTCAATGTCATTTGAAATGGTTATGTTTTCCTTAGCCATACACCAGCATTGAGAGCAAGCATGAAGTCACCATCCTCAGTGGACTCAATGAGTTTGTGGTCAAGTTTCATGGTCCACCTGGAAGTAAGAGCCTCTTCAAAAATGTCTGATTTTCACATTGATTCTCTACGGTGATTATGAGTGGTTTCAGTTATCCCTTAAATCATATATAGAACACCTGTAAGCTTGATTTCCGAAATGCCGGACTATTCCTTTAACAAATAGAACATTGGTAATTTATTTTAGTTAAGGAATGTGTATGTTTCGAATATATAGTCACTGATCTCAATTCCTCCAGCGCCATATGAAGGAGGCGTGTGGAAGGTTCGTGTGGACCTGCCGGATAAATATCCCTTCAAATCGCCATCAATAGGTATGAAATAATCACGTTCCAATGTTGTGTTGAGCTCTGTGAACTATATAACTGAAAGCCCCGAGAATGTCTTCCAACCATTACCTACTTCTGTTTTTTAACAGGATTCATGAATAAAATCTTTCATCCCAACATTGATGAAGCGTAAGTAGGACAATGTTTAGGTATAAGCATGTAGTAGTTGTATAATGTTTTTCATAAAAGCAACATGACACCTACATTAATCCTCTTGATTAAGACATTTGTCTTTCTGTGGAGGAATTTCAGCTCTTCAGCTCTTTTACGTTAAATCAGTCAAAACTCACTGCACCTTCCTTTGCTTTAAGAACCTCTGCTGGGCTCAGTGCTTTGTCTTTTTTCAGGTCTGGCACTGTGTGTTTAGATGTCATTAACCAGACATGGACTGCTCTCTATGGTACGTCACAGCCTCAGCTCTCTGCTGTTACACGCTTATTTAGTTGCACCAGTCACTTTGTCAAGCTGACAGTAATATCCAATGAAGTAACGCAACATGAGCATCATGCACCTTGACAGCGCAGCTTCAGACGGAGTTTTATCTGTATTAAAAATTGTTGATTTCTAGGACAGGAAAATGTAGCTGCACACAAAGACTCAGGGCTTGAGTAATATATAAAAAAGCCCAGCTTTTTGAAATTGCATGCGACAAGTGTAACTTTGTTTTTCTGTGTACTGACTAATCTTTCTCCCTTGATCCACCAGACCTCACCAACATTTTTGAGTCCTTCCTCCCTCAGCTGCTCGCCTACCCAAACCCCATTGATCCTTTGAACGGGGATGCAGCCGCCATGTACCTGCACCGACCAGACGATTATAAACACAAAATTAAAGGTAGCACAAAAGTGTCCTGCAGGGTAAATCTAAAATAGGAGATAGAAACATGGTCACATATGTGGGTAAAGTATAGTGTAAGGTTTATCTGTGTCTGTATATTTCTGTGTTATTGAATATAAAAGTTGGATTTTTTTTTTTAGATCAGTGTTTCTGTCATGTTTGATTGGATGAGACATTTTTTATTGATAATGATGAAGATGTCTACAAATATTTAGACAAACCAGCTTTATTCCGACAAACCTTGAAATTTCAGATTTTTATTATTAGTAGACATCTAAATATCAGTTGAGAAAACAATCTCACTCGTTCTGGAACTTTCAATCAAAACACCAAAAGCTCTCCAGATGTAGACAACCGATAGCAAACTTCAAGAAAACATGCTGAAAAAAATGTAATAATGTCCTCTATGAATGTAGTAGTTATTTTTGGTTGAATCTATCGTTTTAATTTCCATGGTCTTTAACCCTGCTATAGTGAAAATGTGCACATAGTTGGATAATAATCCACTTTGCATGACTCAGCCAGCTGAGGAGGAATGTGTAATACCTGTCAGAAAACTGAGTACGTGGACCTTCCCTTGATCATGTCCTGGAGTAAAGACAATTTATATCAGATCGTCTAAACTATTAACTGCTAAGAGACAGCTTCAGCAATCCTAACCATTGTCTGACCTCTGTTGCTGGGTCAAGGCGTTCGAAGCTGCTAACCTTTGTCATGTTTTTCTTTCAGAGTACATCCAGAAGTACGCCACAGAGGAGGCTCTAAAGGAACAGGAGGAAGGCGGGGGCGACTCATCTTCCGAGAGCTCCATGTCAGACTTTTCGGAGGACGAGGCTCAGGACATGGAGTTGTAGTGAAGGGGGAGATCCCGAAAACTTCACCTCACAACAGACTCATTTCCTAAAGAGCAGAAACTCAGCACTATATTCATATTTAAACAGACAATTTTTTACAGCAACACATTTTTTATCGCTACACAAGGATTTGCAGTATGATATTGCAGAATATTAACCCTTATTTAGGAATTCATGACCAATCCAGAATGGAGTGCATCATTCAATTCCATGATCTTTAGTGGCGTCAGCCGAGGCTTTTACGATGCTCGACTGAGTTACAGCTGAGACCAGCGGGGGAGCAGTACTGTCATCGAAACAAAACCAGACTGTTTACACTCATTTTTCCAGTTGGATCCATGAGCCACAACTCACCAGCTTTTCTGTTCTAACAAGTGTTTTTTTTTTTTGTAGTTTTTATTAACATTTCCGAGCAGTCACTACTTCAGAAGAGCGTGGACACCTCCAACCCCCCATTTTTATTTTAAATGCATTAACCAAATTTTTTTTACACTGCCGCTTGAGGAGCTGGCATTACAATCATCACCTCTGAGAGCCTGAAGACTAAGGCCACAGTGCAGTGTGGCTGCAAATGGCCTCTCTTACAGGACTGCCCTCTCTGCTAACCTGCTGACACATCACATGCATTATCAAACAACCAGTCTGTCAGCAATGATGATGCCACATTGTGTGCGTGTGTGTGTGTTTCTGTACTTTTACTACTGTCTCTGTGAGGACCTTTTTGAGAATAGACCTTATATAGTGCAGACATTTTGTGAAAGTGAATATGTTTTGACCAGTCCTTGCTTTTTCACAGGGCAGATTGAGGGTTAAAACTTGGCTTTAGGATTTACAGCTAGGATTAGACATTCAGTTAGACAAGGGTAACGGGCTAGGGAATGGATTAGGTCAATGACAGTCCTTGCTAAGATACACGTAGAAGTACAAGAGTGTGAGGGTGTGTGTGCGTGTGTGCAAGCACATGCAAAGATGTGATCCAGAGAGAATGGTGGCATTTTGATAATTGTGTTTTACTGACCGCTGATGCTCAGCAGAAATGGAGGAGAAGGTTCAAAATCCAGATATTTCTCAAAACACCCACCTCCTCTTCCTCTTCCTCTCCGTTTTAGGAAAGTGTTTGTCATTCTCTGAGTATCTTTGTATTTTGTGGCATGATACGGAAGTAAAGTTTGTGTAGGGCTTTGTGGAGCAGTAACGCTATAAGGACATGAAGAGGGTACCTGTGCGCAGGGCCTGTGAGCTGGGTGGGATTGTCCAGCTCCTTGTTAAATTGTTACATTTCTTAACTTTGCCTATTGCTTGTGTTGAACTATTATAGGTGTTTGACTTGTGTAGGGATAGTTAGTTTTTTGCGGGTGGTGAACTCTATCATAATGTATGGTTTAATACTTACATAACAAGCTAGTTTGAAAAATAATTGTCCTGTGTAAAGATGAGGAGAATTAATACATCTTTATCTGTGGGATGACTCTTTGTGGAATCAAATCCTCCAAAGACGTGTTGCACCTCTGCGCCCCTTTCTTATGCAAATGTATCCATCAGAGATAATTCATGTTGTCAAACAGAAGTGCTCTTTGATTTAGTGATGCTGTTGATGACCTGTTGTTTTCCAAAATGGCGGGACCACGTTATAAAACAACACACAAGAAATGAGGAGATAAATGAATAAAGTTTCTTCTGCTGCTGTGGACAGAGTCACAGCTTTAGTTTTGGGTTCAGGTGCCTGTCAGCAATTATGCATAGGAGGTGTTATAAGAGATGTGACAGACAAATAAATTTCATTATGGTGCACCATTGTATGTGTAATGCTGTCTTGAGGCAAAACTAGCTATTTCGCCCTGTTAGGAGAAAAAAGTGATTATAGTCCAAACTTGAATTAATATCTTTTAAATGATATGAAGACGTCTTCCATGATGTCTTGCAAGGGGGTTTATCTTAATTTAAGAATAGCATAGGCTAATACAACTAGAACTATCACAGATTTTGACTGGATTAAAAAGTGTTGTCAAATTGCTGAAACGGCTCTAACTACCTTTTTTACCCAAACGTATGTTGGTGTAGGTGTAAGGACATAATACACAGTTGTCATTTGCAATGAAACAAACCACTGACCAGCCTTGTGTGTTGTCATCATCTGGGTTAATCAGTGTGTGATGGTTTTTTTTTTAATTAAAGAGACATTTGATGCCTATAATTTGTTTTCAATTTCATCTTTTAGGACCATCGTCCAAAACACATGTCAAAATATCCTTGATTTTTTAAGGGCAAAAAATGAATAAATGTGCTTCCCTTGTAACTTGACAAAAGAAATAAAAAATATATATAAACATGAATTCATCAGTAAGCTGCTTTGCGTTTGACATTGTCAGGTTTACATCAAGCGTTTTATTCTGAAGAAATGTACAGTACTCCTGGTGACTGTTTAAAACCAAGTCTCGCTTTTGTCCACTAGGTGGCGCCCCTGTGTCTCATCGGTTTGATCCGTTTACTCAACAAGGTCCAAGGTTCAAGATTTCAAGATTCAATAGAGACCAATTTTATACAAACCTGGATTGATGTTGTTTTCTCATTGTGACATCTGACATTTTTCATTGTCAAACTGTCACATTTAACAGAGACAATAAAACAGAACTGAGTCTTTTCTGATGTGATGAGTGACACTAGTTATTAATAACAAGTCAAAATGTCTGTTTTGTAAAGGCCTGTAAGGGGGAGTTGGTGTTAAACATAATAAGAATAAAATTCTCAATGTATGTTAACATTTTGAAAATATTACACGCTGTTTAATAATTTAGACTTGGATGTCTAAAAAGGCCAAAATGCCAGTTAAACTCACACTTATATCCCCCCGTTTCTTTTGTTGGTAATATTCGTGACTTTCCATCGCGGATCTGATACAAGTACATATGAATAAATAAAAAGCGTATGCACACATGTTGAGGTTGTGGAGTGTTAGGAGGCTCTTTGACACACACACACACACACACACAGCGAAAATAATGATCTCATGAAATATTTATAGTTGTGTGGCCATGATGCCGTTTTATGAGCGTGTTCGGGTTTCCTGTTTCAACGTGAGTTTAATTTGGAGGGTATCACCAGGCCCTGTGACGCACATGAAGCTATTCTTCGCTGATAACTATTTGGTCTGGTTGAAGCCTGATCTACATTCAATTACATTCAAACAATTACATTAGACCAATTCAATTGCTGGTTTATATGAATTATATTCAATCTTTTACCTTATATTAAAACAGAAGACGGAGGCCTAGATCTTTTTAAGGGAATAGCCAAAACGACCACAGAGGGTCAAAAGTCCTCATCACACACAAAACTGCTGCAGATCTAATAATGATACGATATGAAGATATGACGACAGATCAGAACTTTTCACACCATGTCTGTGCCCATAGCTCCAACTGAGTCATGAGCCGTCCGTGTAATTCCAGTAAGACATCTTACATCGCAGTCATTTCTCCAGACAATAAACAGTGGTATGAGAAATCGCCTAATGATCGAAAGAAATAAGTGAAGGTGAGTTTCATGGGTAAGAAAATGTTGCTGTCATATCAATAAATGAACAGAGTCCGGTCTGTGACGAGAAGCCCAGAGCCCAGAGTGAGAGGAAGGCGAGCAGCAGGATCAGGCTGCCGGCCGGCTGCGCCTCCTTCATAATGTATGGACAGGACAAAGGGCGCGCGGCTGCATTACAGCCCCAAACTTTGAAGGAGCCGTAACCCAAACCTGTCGCATCCCGCCGTGAAAGGATGATGCGTCTTTTTCCACCTGCAATCTGGCTAATAATCACCGACAGCAGGTAAACGAGGCCCGCAGGGACCCGAGGGTGCGCGTATATAAGGAGGTGCAGCAGTGTCCTGGGCTCAGAGAAACTTTCAGTCCCGTTAAGGACTGACAGAGAGAGAGAGAGAGAGAGAGAGAGAGAGAGAGAGAGAGAGAGAGAGAGAGAGAGAGAGAGAGAGAGAGAAGCTACACGCCCGGATGATGCGGTTTGATGCCACACCCGGCGGATGCTGGTAGGTTTCATAGCAGGTTCAGAGTTAGAGGATGGAGAGATGGAGCAGGATAAATGAGTTGACGCCTTGTTCATCTGTTATGTTTCAGCCTTACATCCGGGTGTTGTCGGATCAAATTAACTTGCATGATTAGTTTTGTGTCATCAGCATCTTGATTTGGGGGTGAGTAAGTAAACCCGGTCTGTAAGAGCAGCGGTGCACTGGTTTTCCAGCGTCACGCATCGCGGCCGCAGCAGTGCGCCTCCTGTGCGTAAAAGGCGCAGAGGGAGTTTGCTGTAGGCCTGAGTATAGAGGCAGCAGAAGGAGAGGGTGGAGGGCGGCATGGATTACTATTCCGCCAGTGGGTTAAGACGCTTACCAACTAATTACGTGACCAGAAAATCTCCTGCCCCGCGGTCCAAACAAGTGGGGATCCGTGCTGAGGGACGCAGATATGGAGACTGGACTGACACCGTGTGGACCAGCGCGCTGAGGGAGAAGTTTCGATGACAGAAAGAGACAGGAAGCCCAGTTCATCCATCTGAATAACCACCACTGGGCACGTTTCTTATCTAGATATGATGAAAAGACAGTGTGGTTGTGACTGTATTCTACTACTGGTGGCGTTTGGAGGTTCTGCTCAGTTAAGAAGTTTCTTCTTGGCTTTTTTTTTTTTGTCCAGTGAGGATGTTGGAGCAACTTTTTAAGGTAAGAATCACAAAAAAACACAGGGCTCCATGATATGCTTTAATAAATGGATGCAAGGCCTGCCCAACATTAGTATTAGTATCAGACTGGCAGTCAGACCTTATTATAACCAGGGTGTGTGTGTAAATACAGGGGAGTCAGGCTCATTGTCACCAAAAGGCAAATCATTGGTTCATGTTTTCGTTCTACATAGACAGATTCTGTTGAAGGATGTGAACATAGTTTATTTTCAAGTTCTATCCTTCTAAGCTCTTAGTATCAATAACTAATCAGTAAATTATCAAACAAAAGATACAACTCAGCCCAGCAAATTTCTTTTTCAGTTTTCTCCTAATTTCTGTTTATCCCCTCTCTCTGCCTCTCTTGCTCTCGCTCTCCCTCTCTCTGTCTGTCTCGGGCTTTCTATTCTATTGATCTCTCCCGGAAACGGGAAGATGAGCCCTGCTTTGGGACCCATTTGGAGCATCTCAAAAATCACTTAGCACATCATTCCCTACAGCCAGAATCAATCTGAGCAGCAGACCCGCTCCTTCACCAGAACCAGGATGGTTCTCACTAAGGCTAAAAATGTCCCAAAATATGAAAACCCAACAACAATCCCGCTGAGGAAAATAACTACAGCCCAAAGTCCCTCAAGATTTTCCTGTAGATTCTGTATGAACTGGGAAATGACCACTGTGAGCTAGTGAGACTGAGCAGCTGTTGGCGTAGTCGACAAAACAAACAGCAATGATTATAATCGTTTTTAAGATTACAGCACAAACGTTTCCACTTTAGCCTGGACTCAGAACCTCAGATAATTCATAGTGATGTCATGGTGTTGAGGTTTTCATACAGCCCTATGTTGCAGTTAGTCCTGATGTGGACCAGCACTTACATCTCCTCCTATTCTGTGTATGGCACTGGTAGAATTCACTGTCACAGCAGACCATCAGTGAATTACCATAGGGCCATAAACAGAGTAGAGACAGAACCACATACTGCCTGGATGGAAACGAACACAGTGTCTTAGCCCATTTTGGCACTAGCACATTTTTGCTTTGTTTCTCTTGTTTTGAGCAATCATGTATAGTGCCAGTATAGGACAAGACAGACACTCATATGTACATAATCGCTATGGCAAAAGAAGCATACAGTGAGGGGAGGGAGGGTTGGACGGACGAGCTGATTGATTGCACCATCCCTCTCAGATATCATCGCTTGCAATGGAGGCCTGTGCTCTATCTGCCACTGGCCCGTGTAACCTGATCCCTGCTTGTCACACTGACCGGCACACTCTCCCACAGTGTTTGGCAATGGTAGAACTCACTCTGGTGGGCTGGAAGGATCCGGTGGTTCTAGACTTGCCAACAACTGACTGAGAGTTTTTACCAGTCCACCTCCAACCATTCATCACCAGGATTCATCAAAGGAAGAGGAATACACTGAACACTTGCCACAGACAGAATTCAGTCCAGTGAGGTCCAGGTTGCTTAGGAAAACATCGTTAGACATTTTAATTCTCCATGTGCCCTGTCTCCCTCTGATGTATGACGTCCCTCGGGGTTGTCTTGGCCACACTTAGCTGATCATGACATCAAACCATGAGTGTAATCTTAGACTTCAAACACTGAAGTTATGGACCAAGGGAGGCCTTTGACTATTGGGCCCTAACCCATAAATCCATACACGGACCATTAGGCACAGCCTGACGATCATCTGCCCTAATCAATTCATCAGTGGTGTTCGTGTGTTTGGCTGTGAAAACAGCCTGTACGTGTAAACCCTCAGTGTTGGTGTTAGCAGCAGTTAGCTCAGCCCATGGTGTAACCTGATCCCGCTCAGTCATGAAAGGTCTGAGTTGGGCATTTGCAGAAGGTGAGTGTTTAAAGTGCACAGACACAAACGTTTACTGAGAATTAAGGAAGAGTCACAGTCAAATGTGTGTGAAATGATGCACAAAGTTGTGTATTTTGTATGTGGATGAAATTTGAAATAAGAGGATAAGAAAGGATAAGAAAGTGACAAGGCGGTAGAGGGGAGAAATCTGGCTGCACAGTAAGAGCGTTATCACAGGTCAGACTAGAACTAGAACTACATCTGTGGGGGTTTGTTTGGACGGAGCGGTCAACGCGATCAGTGGCTGATATGTGTTCATCATGTTTCAGTATAAAACACGGTGAGAGTCCATTATGGCCGACTGCAGAGGATGTGAGGTTAAGTGGTGCCAGTGGATGCGGAGAGAGGAAGGAGGGAGGCCGACATACTGACAGCTGGTACGAGTGATTAGACCTTGTAGTGATGCAGAGAAGGCATCAAAGCTCTTTAGGGAGAATCCCTAAATAGGGAGGGCGCAAGGACACACACACGCGCACACACACAGGATACTGGTAATACAGGAGAATGAGATTGCTTTAGTTTAGATTTTGTGTTGAAGTTATTGGATCCCCTTGTTAATCTCTTTACACTAAGGGCTGTTTATTTGTCAGTTTCTCAACTGTTTCTAGCAGTGTATGTTATTGTGTTGTCTGCCTCATGTCTGTGTCATTAGAGGCACTTTGCACTAATCTCAACAGCACTGTTAGTGTTGGTTCATGATGGATTATTTCACAGGTCATCTGCTGCAGCAAGGTAAAAATAAGTGACCTAAAGGTCAAAGAGGTTCGGCCAGAATCAAACGTAAACACTGATGGTTTACAGTGTTAGACAAAGTTCAAGGAATGTCATTGCTGTTCTCGAGAAATGCCACCATGCACTCTATGGATCTGTGGCCAGGCCATGTTTTGACACACACACACACACACACACACACGGATACAGGGAGGTGCTGAATTACGGTAATCCAGAGAAGGGAGTGGTATTTTTAGTACTTGATGATCAGTGGCAGACAGGATGCAACAATTCAGGAAAACGGATAATGACTGTTATGATCAGATGGATTTTCTTGGAACAGAGTTAATTACGTAGTGTCTAACAGGAACTTAAACTAATGCTAACAGCTCATTCTGCAATTTAAGCTACTGCTAGTATCAGATGAACTGATGTATCCATGAACTGATACAAAAACAAAACACTACTTTAAGTGGCTCCAAAAATATCCGAAATAGGAATCTGCAGTGTTTCAGTTTCGGTAAGTAAAAATCTGACCATAGGAGACATAACTAATATTTATCTTATTACTGTATTTTATTAGCTAGATAACATGGATATTTACAGAAAGGAAGAATACATCAATGAATGAAACTGTCTCTAACACACTGCAACTTGATTTTGTGTTGCATCTTGTTTTTTTTGCCTTTTCCTTTTTTTTCATCAGAACAATGATGGACATGGTTTTATGATTACTATGTAATTGACATATTTTAAATAATACATAAGATTATGTGACTGTGGACATTATATCTGATTTATATTTATGCAACAGTTTGCATGTATTGCAGTGCTACAGTTAACTGGAAAATAAACTCACTATTAAAATCATTTTCCTCAATAAAACTCGGTGTGGATATTTGTTATTTTATCAGATAATGTTGTGTTTTTATGTGCAGCACCACACACACTTGACTATTCAAAACTTAAAACATGTTTTTACCACTGGTCGGACCGTCAGGTCTGCAGGCCTAAACACTATATTTTCTTATATGTTTTCATGAATCATAAATAATCCCAAACAGTCTGTTCCTTTGCTGTCATAGCTTCTCTCTTGGTTGCACTGCTTCTAGTAGTGTATATTTACGTTAGAATATTTATGCACTCATTTAACATTTATGCTGCATTTCAGCCATCATATTTGCCAGGGTTAAAAAAAAATCTTTTTTAATTTTCGTAGTTTATTATTCATTCTTTTTACTGATGTGTGTTGCAGCTGCAATGGAAGGAAATGTTGAATTGTGCTATGTGGGTATTTATTCTGGCTACATGAGTTATCTGTGATGCAGCGACTCATTATTCTGCATCATATTCATGGTTTCTATACACACTGATGTTATTAAGAGGTGGATTCATTCAGGCGGGACACCACTGGTTTTTACTGATTTACGACATAAATGGTACATAAATGTGTCACTTTATTTAGCAATTTCCCATCATGTAATTATATTATAAAGTGAAGACATGTTTTAAAGTTAAGTTTATGTCAGGGTAATTGTAGAACAGCAGCAATGAGGCCATACATGCAGAGAAATACTGCAAATTATCACGATTGCTCGCACTACACAGGCAAAAATGCGCTTACGCCCCCTCTAGTGGGTAGAAAATGTCATTTACAAGAGGCACCGTTCGATCAGCATGTCCCGCCGATCAGCTTTTCCACTTGTCAGTATTAATAGTATAACAGGTCATTTGTGCAGGTACAAATTTAAAATGCCTTCTTCTTTTGTTTTGATATTAAGACTGTTGCTTTCATTAAATGTCATGACTCCACTACTTTTAGGGCTAATGTGGCAAACAGACATTCAACTATTAGATGTGTTTCTCCTACACAAATAGTGAACAGATATTTAGTGGATGATCACTTCTACTCTGAATGTGGTGGTTGAATCTATCCTATTGATTCCTGCTCTTCTTAATAACTGCCATTGTTTTTTTTTTTTCAATCAAAAAAGTAGATTCAGCATTTCAGCACTGTGTTTCTGCTCATATTTCACTTATGACAATCTGGACAATTACTGTACAGACACAGACATCTGCTGTGTGTCCTCACTTCAGACTGTAGGAGGCGTCGGTGTTCTGTGACTGTTCTCAGGCATAAAAGCTTCTTCACATCGGCTTCATGTCCAAAAGGTTAATACCTGCTTGGCAAAATGCTTTCAATGAAAATCCATGAAAATCAAATATGTATTTGTTTGTGTGAGGAAGAGTGTGCCTATCTTTACCTGTAGTAGTTAGGTTTAAAAGGCCCATGTTTGCTTATGCCCAGGTACTTGGCCTGATCATCCGTCAGCTCTGTGAGATGGGCATCAAATGTTGACAGATGAAGACTGGCCACATGTTCATCTGAAAATGCATGTAAATAGAATAGATTTTATTTTACATTTCCATTCAGAGAATATATGTTTTATGTTGCAGAGTATTTAAGCAGAGGACTTCTTACCCATCTTCTTAGGGAGCAGGTAGACGTCCTGTTTGTATCGTCCTTCTGGGGCGTTATACAGCTCTATGAGAGCCAGCGCCTGAAACAGATCTGCAGGTGACTCTTGGGGCACTGGCAAGATATGATACAGTTCAGGAAGAATAAACAGTTGATTTGAGTTGAAGTAAAACCTGAGTTGTCGTAGTGATGGAGAGGACAAACGACGGCACTGTGGAGCAGCTTAGATTCAGCAAACGGCCCTGAGCGCAAAATGAATGCTATACATTAATGTGACAGCAACCACTGTCAATCATAACTTACTATTAAACTATTAAAGTGCAATATATTTAAACATTTTCATTCGTGTCTGTATATTAACCCTTAGCAGTGCCGTCTAAACAGTATCATCACCTCAGCCAGCAGGACTATTCTCTTGCCATCAGGCCAGATAACATGGTCCACCTGAGGCCTCACACGCACCCACCTCAGCTCTGCAGTCTGCAGACTCACCTGAGAAGCAATGTTTTACACACATTAGTACATCCATGTTCAAAATGCTCACGTGAACACAAACTGTGAGTTTTTTACCAAATCTATCTCAGTGTTGGAGTGGCCCATGTTGCAGACGATGCAGCCGTTCTTCATTCTGTCCAGATGTTCCCTTCCCACCACATTTTTATTGCCTGCAGAGAAATGTAGAGTAGATAAGATCCAATGAAAGTAAGCATTAATGAGGTGAACTGTTTTTTAAACAAAATTAATATCCTTAATAAGGACACTAAGTGTTATTGGACAGCTGCTACCTGTGCAAGTGATGACCACGTCTACCTGTCTGACCACCTCAGTCAGCTTAATCACTCTGTAGCCGTCCATGCTAAGAGGAGCAGGAGGGGTGAGATAATCGCATTCAGAATTTTTAAAAACTTTGTATTTAATGATGCTGTCCACTGTGTGTGTGCCAATAAAAGCCTCCACCATTCATACCAGGCCTGAAGGGCACAAATTGGATCCACCTCTGTGACGTAAACAACAGCCCCCAGGGCCCTGATGGCAGCGCAGCAGCCTTTACCAACCTACAAAGAGAAAGATTTGATTAATTTAATGATTTATCTTCTCTGACGGCACATTACCCTGAAGCACTGATCCTTTTACTGACCTCACCATAACCGCACACCAACACCTGTTTCCCTCCAAACATGACGTCTGTGGTTCGCTTCAACCTGAAAGGAGAGTTCAGCATATCAGGCCTCTGCCTTGTGCTGCAACAGTGTTTTGACCTGTTCAAAAGCATCAACGTTTCATCAAAATCAAACGCTTCATCACCCGTCCAGTATGGACTCTTTGCAGAAGTACAGGTTGTCAAATTTCTGCTTGGTCACTGAGTCGTTAACGTTGATGGCTGGGACACACAGTTTGCCGGCCTTTGACAGCTGGTATAACCTGAGACACACAGGCACACACATCACATGTGAGCGGGAGAACGACTCTGTGAGCCTGTGGAAACATTTCTGAGTCGGGTTTTTGAAAGTCACCGATAGACGCCTGTGACACTCTCCTCCACAATGCCTTTGATCCTCTTGAACAGGTTTGGGTACTTCTTATAGATCCAGTGAGTCAGGTCACCTCCATCATCCAGAATCTAACACATGTGACACAACAAGATAATCTTCCTATCAACACGGACCTTGAAGTGAAATCATAGCTAAATGATTTAGACTGATTAGCTGAGATTTGAAGATACTGGTTATTAAAAAAAAAAGTGATCTTAATTAAGGTTTTGTTGCTGAAGGGCGGAGTTAGTACCCTAACGTGTATCAGTATTATGTGTTCCGTGGGTGTGCAGCGCCATATTGTGTAGTGACGTTATCAGTTGCTAAGCTAAATGAAGAGGTGTTGTGTTGTGTAAGCTGCAGCGTCCAGTAACATATCCTTCAGACCTAAAAGGTTACATTCAAAAATCAGCAATAGTTTCTCTTCAGAATCCATTCCCAGATTTTTCTGTGCAAATAAAAGCTGATTAAAATTGGGAATGTAACAACTCTACAAAGATTTGATAAAAAAAAAATTCCCTATGCAAAAACAACAATCAAGTTTCCTTTAATTAATATTTTCGGGGTTTTTTGAGTTTTCAAAAATTGCCGGTTGAACACACACTGAGAGAATATGTAAATGGTTAGGGGTTTCATTCTTGAATGAACTGACTCTCTGTGACTAATAGCTGCATAGTGTTGCTACTATGTGTCATGTCTTGTCTGTGTTGTCATGTGATTTCCTGTTTTATTTTGTAACCCTACTCTCCTCGCGTTTTAGGTCACTTCCCACTTCCCTTCATGTGTTTCCCGCTGGTCTGATTGTCATCCCCACCTTGATTGTTTCCACCTGTTCCCCTCACCTTCATGTGTTAAATAGTCTGTGTTTCCCTTTGTCTGGTGCCAGTGTGTCTTTGTCCGTTGACCAGATAGCACGAGCATTCTGTTTCCAAGCCATAGTCTATGCAATCGCGGTACGTAAGTCGATTTTTCTCTTTAAGAGTGAGTTTTGTTTGTAATTTTGATATTTTGTGTTTTCTTGTCATAGCCTTAGTTTTGCCTTAGTCTGTTAGTTTTTCCTCCCTTTTGGAACTTTTTTTTGTAGATGTTGTGTTTTGTACTTCTATAGTAGCTTTAGGTTAAAGAGAGTTTAGTCAAGTTTCATAGCTCTGCATTTGTCACTCTGGAAAAAAGAGATTGTATTTAATAAAGACTGTGAAACGAGTCTCTGCTCCTGGGTCCTGTTTATATATTGGCCTGACACTATGTATGTAAACTGTACAGTACCATGTTGGGCTGCCAGGTCTCAGCACTGACACATTGGTCAATGCACCACCAGAAGTCGTCCTCTGATTCTCCTCTCCATGCAAACAGTGCGGTGCCTTAGAGGGAAGGAGCGATATGGAGTCTGTGATTATCAAAATCAAAGTGAAGATGAAGTCATGACATGAGTGAGGATGCGGGTGATGAGGAGGGGTGGGCACACAGCTGATTGTACCTCCTTCAGCCAGGGCAGCAGCAACAGCGTTCTGAGTGGAGAAGATGTTACACGCCGCCCAGCGACACTGAGCCCCCAACACACACAGAGTTTCTATCAACACCTGCGACACACAAACACATACAAACAACATGACATACAGTACGTTAAGCATTGGTAAGAGCTTCAGATTGGTCAAACGTCATTTCCTTATCTCTAATGATGGACAAAAGAAAGTCAATAATCATCTGCCACTTCAGACACTCCAACATGAACACAAGTGCATCTTTGGTTCAAATAATTCCCCGCAACCAGATAGTCTCTGACTAAATCGCTCATGAAACCCCCATCAGTATTTTTAGTCTGCTTGGTTGTGTGTGTGTGTGTGTGTGTGTGTGTGTGTGTGGGACTCACCGCTGTTTGTGCAGTGATGTGTGTGCAGCCTGCAACTTTGGCTCCAGTCAGAGGCTTCTCCCCACCTGCTCTTTTCCTCAGGGCCATCAACGCAGGCATTTCTACAGGTCACAGACACTGACAGGCTCTCATTTTATTCCCATCACAACGGCACGTATATTTTGTGTTTACAGCTAAACAAGTACATTTTTTCTTCTTCTCTTCTGTGTTAATTCCCTCAATAGTCTCACCTTATTCTAGACATAAAAAGAGATTCGAGGTTTTGGCCTCACCTTGCGCAGCGAGCGCTATTTCTCTGCGTCCAAAATCAGCCTGCTTGATGTCTTTAACGCAGAAGTCAGAAAGGCCGGCGGTAGTCTTCTGCAGCTTGCCTTTAGGAGTGGACTCGTCCTCTGAGCTGTCACTGCACACTGCAACACAACGGTCCAGAGACGCAGCCTTTGTTGGAAAGGTATATTTGGCTCGGCTGTGTCCTTTCTGATGCCATGTTGAGGCGAGTGTTTTCTTTAAGCTTTTGAAGTGAGCCTTTTTCATAAGCTCTGGCAGTGACTGACATGTTTGAGAACGACTTAGTCCCACATTTAAGAGATTTCGTTCTTCAGAGGACTTTTAATTAAGATTTGGCTGAAGGAGAAAGCACAGAGGCTAATCCTCAGGGCCCATAGTTCTCATGCTGCTGGGATCAACACCGGCTCACTTTATATATCAAAGACATGTGATTAGACTTAAGAGAGAGTGTGTGTGTGTTTGCATGTTTCAGTACCTGAGCTGTAGCTATCTGTAGACGACAGCGAGGTGGAGTGAGACAAAGAGCGATGGCCTGTCTTGGTGGGACGTTTGTTGAATTCTTGTTTCTGGTCAGTGAACTGTATTTGCTGTGGAGACAAAAAGGGAGACAGGTATGCACCGGATAATGCGTCAAACTGGAAACAGGCAGATCAAATGCAGACACGACACATCACAGCAGACTTCCACCTCTTTGTTTCATAGCTTGCCATTGTCATAAATCTCCTTCACATGTTCTGATTGATCCCTGGATCTGTTGCCGTCTCACCATCCAGAGTGGCTGCCTGAAGGCTGGGCTGCTGCCACTGGGATCCCGCTTGGCCATGATCTCTCTCGGGCTGCCAAATTTGACTCGGCTGCTTGAGCTTGAGCCTGAGCCTGAAGTCCGGCTCCAAAACAAGGGGTTTATATGTTTTTGTGCATATGCAGACACACACCCACAAACCCAGACACACCCTCATACTGACCCAACCTCCACACATTATAATACGAGCGTTACAGCATCAGGTTTTATGTATGTAACTACTTGATGTTACATTAGTAGTAGTTGCATTCATTGTTTGTATGTAACTACTTATATAATCTATTCTGTGGCTAAGTTTAACATGAAAGATGCTGATTGAAAGATGCTACTGAATTATGTTGTAGGTAATTAG
Organism: Trinectes maculatus; assembly: GCA_016785345.1. Taxonomy (NCBI): domain Eukaryota; kingdom Metazoa; phylum Chordata; class Actinopteri; order Pleuronectiformes; family Achiridae; genus Trinectes; species Trinectes maculatus. The sequence continues at coordinate 885,317 of JAFBJQ010001306.1, forward strand.
TCCTTAATTCCCTACCAGTATTTTTTGTTATTTGAATTATTATTATTATTTTTTAATTAATTAATTTATCATTAATCGGGACTTATTTTATTTTTTATTAGAGACAAAATGCACTTGTCATTTGTGAAATGAATGAGTGTGTGCTGCATCACTTCACCACTTCCTCACATGTAAAAACATTCAACATGTGAATATTGCTCCCTGAAGTTGACTGGAGCCAGGAGTCACTGTGATTGTGATGTTAAGCTGAGGGAAAGGGATGATCCAGTTTCTTCTTAACCTTCTAGTCTCCAGTTACACGTTACAGTAAAAACCAATAAAAGAAGATGAAAGTAGACTGTCTGAATATACGGTGATGTAGAACCTGTGACGTGGGTGATTGACAGGTATACCAGGAAGCTGCACAGACTACCGTGCACCTACGAGAACGAGTCTTTCATTGTACAGTATGCAGCTCTAAATTTTGACGTGCGCACTGAACAAACAGCTATGGACATTAACTCCTGTGTGTGTGTGATTGTGTAGATGACAAAATTGTAGTGTAAAGTTGATGAATGGTCTTTCAGGATTACAAATTTAAACCTACATACTCGGGGGGGGGGGGGGGGGGGGGGTTGAAAGGGTTAAATCTGACACCATATTGTTCTCCAGATTTAAAAACAGTGAGCCCAGCATGCTGCCCTTGGACTGACTGACAACAGTTTCCGGTTCATTCACTTGCTTTACTGGGCTGTTTCATGTAAATCGACTCACTCAGTCAAACTTGAAAAGTTGCCCCTGAGGTTTAACCCTGAGGTTTGTTGCCCATATAAAATCATAATTGAATAGACACGTTTATGAATAGAAGACAGATGACAGCCTGGTGTCAAAACCAACCCTGACTTTCATAGAAATAATGAGCTCTTGATTAGAACTTTTGAGAGCAGCAGAGCAGTCAGTCCTTAATGTTTAACTGAAAGAGACATTAAGTCGTGACTTTGAGCCTGTGAAAGTTAACTAAATGGTCACGTAGCCGTCTCTTAAAGTGATAAGACAATACGTTTTTTGGCTACTGTGAAAGTACAATCAAAAGCCAATAATTCTTTTTGTGGCCCTGTCGGATACCACTTGTGCACTGATTTGCTTGAAACGGTCCAAATTACTTTTTTATGTCACTAATTCTACGTTTTTCAATTTTCTTTGCTCCTGAATGAGACACAGAAATTCACTGTTCTAGTAATTAACAAATCCACATATAAGCATGCGTTTTATATTCAAGTGCCGAACACTGTAATTAAAACACCACTTGCTGTAATTTCACAGACAAAAGACAACTCAAATGTTTCCCATAAAAACAACTTTAAAAAAAATCTACCTGATACCTTAATACAGATGGATTGCACTGCCTCCTGGTCCTTGGCTTTATTTATGTTCACTAGACTGTACACCTTCTTCATGCTTGCAGGGTGCTCCCACAGCAACTCTGCATGCTGTTGAACTGACTGCACAGTTCACTGTGACTCTTCACGCCCCACCTGCACCCAAGAGGCCCAGGTGACAGGTGGAGAGAGAACAGAGAGACCGACACCAGAATAAATGGAGCCTTTGTGGAGCTTTGGGCAGATTGAGAGAAGCTCTGTCGCGTGTTACTTGACGCAGTGGATGAATGCATGTACAGTAAAGTGCACGCACAGGGTTGATGTATGAATGTATGCATTCATGTATGATCATGCATTCTGGGACATTAGAGCTGGAGTTTACATAGAGTATGACTGTCTTCTGTATTCACTCTTCCGGTGGCTGTGAAGTCGTCCATGATTATGTCACTGTGATGTCATCATACATGCATTTGAAAGACGTGGACATTTATCAGGCAGGGACAGTCAAATAAAATATGCTAAGACATCTTATTGAACATGTAGGATGTTCTGATTCTGAAATCTGACTTTTGCTAGAAACAAGTCAGGATATATAACATCTGCTTCTGCGCTGCTGACTCTTCCTTGTGTCGTACAAACTAAAGCACCCCCAACGAGATCTATTAACGAGTCTTGATGTTTAAAATCAGTGAAGGTCCCTTTGAGCTCTGATTTTCTGAGAGAGAGAAAGAGGGCAATACAACATGTGTGTGCCAGTCAAACATTGATAGAGGCCTGTTGTTAGCAACTCAAATCATTAACATCTATCAAGTAAATGCAGATTCACGCTGCCTTCTGGAGTCTGAGTTAGGACATCTAACATTGTTCTTGCTCACCATGTCAGTCTTCAGAGCCTCAGTAACCAGCTCTCCTGTCCCACATGCCTCTGCACCGTCTCTTTCCCGACCCTGAGGAGTCCACCTGCTCTCCGCTGCCTTCAGCATCTGCAGTAGGTTTGGGCTGCATTTTACTGCCTGATCTGTGACACCGGGTACATCCCCTGCTTCCACGCCATCAATCATAGCTCCATCGTCAGCGTGCGTCTCAGGATAATCATCGTGTAGTGGTGGCTCCTCCTGGGAATATGTTTTCTGGTTCTTCCCGTCTGCCATGGCTCCTCTGGCAGCCTGTAGTGTATGACAGCAGGCCAGGCTATGGCTCAGCCGTACGCAGCCCACATACATGTGGTACTTGCGCCTGCAAGGTGTGTGTTTTGAGTCTAAACAGCAGCAGATCTTGGGTTACTCTGGCTAAATGTAGAGCAGATAGTTGTCATGAATGCAGTGTGGACAGGGTAAACACTGATCTCCACATTGTATTTGGACACAGGGATATGTAACCTGGAAACGCAGGACTGTAGCTCCCTAGTGCCATCTATGGAGATGTCACTGTGGGCCCTCATACAGTCTTTGAGATTAAGTCTCTCCAGTTCCTTGAACAAAGGAGCACTTACTGTCTTTAGAACTGTGGAGCCGCCTCTTGTTTTTGTGTTGTTTTTGATAACACTGCATAAGAAAGAGGTGAAAGCATCACTCAACCAAGGGTTACATTATAAACAAACAGGCATGTTTACATAAAACTCCGCCAGCGTCAATAGTGGTCACCGACCACCTCCTCTCAGTCTAATGTCAGGCTACAGGTGCATCTCAATGAATTAGAATACTGTGATAAAGTTCATTTATTTCAGTAATTCAGTTCAAACAGTGAAACTCTCATGTGTCATAGTTTCATTGCACACAAAATGAAATATTTCAAGCCTTTGTGTCTTATAATTTTGACAATTATAGCTTATAGGTCATGCAAACCAAAGATTCTGTATCTCAGAAAATTTGAATATTGTGACAAAGTTCAGTATTGTAGCCTCACAGTTTTACACCCAGGCTTGAAATATTTCACTATGTGTATGATGAATCTATGATATATGTTTATATCAAAGATTATATATGTTGTGATTATAAATCTGTTCTGATTAAAACACAGTCTATTTAAGTTTTTGCTCACAGTGTTACACACACACCTCAAATGTTAAATGAATGCAACATTCGAGGTCATATGGGTACAAGGAGCACACAGTGAGGGAGGCTTCAGGTGACATGATGTTGGAGATCTGGTTTTTGTTCCACTAGAGGGAGTAACAGTTCCACAGGTGATTTCCCACAGCGGAGACAGAGAAGACTTCTGTGCTTTCTTCTCCCTGTGTGAGGACTGTGGGAGGATTTCAGGACAATTTCTGTCTCTGCCTCTGTGTCTGACAGGAGCCAGTAGGACGTTATGACACTCAGTCCATAGGGAGGATCCTTATTTCTCTGATCTCTGATCCTTATTTCTACTGAGAACAGGAATTTCTGACTGGCTGTTAAAATGAGAAGGGTATAAAAATATTGCTCTAAGCTGCTAGTTGCTCTCTGATTGAGGAATGGTGTTTTTTCCAGCTTTCTGATTGGTCTTTGGGTTGTTGACAGCTTTTGATTTGGTCCCTTGAACAGTACGTTTGGAGCAGGATAAGTGTGCAGCATGGATGAATATGTCAGAGAAGCACATGTGTTCTTGTAGTGTTGAAGAAAGCTGATGCTTTTTTGACTTTGCTTAGATGCATCTTTATTTTTGTCTCGGACTTTGATTACATAAGAGATACAAGTTGTGTGTCAGTCACACAAAGAAAGAAACGGCATTATCTTACACAAGGAAAGAACAGGCTAAGATCTAGCAACACCTATATCATATTTGTATGCACAGCAGTCTGTTACTTATATTTACCAGGTAAAACCTCCCACAGGTTGCACAGACAGATAGCTATAGGTACATAACCAACTCTTAATCTCAAGGAGCCATGAAATCAGGCCATGTGCATTTGTTTTTCTCACTGACATGTATAATCCTGAGCGCAGTTTATGGATGTTTTGACAAAGAGTATTTATACTGTAATAAAATTTGTTTGTCATGCAATATTTTTTGACAGAAAATTGGTATTAATGTATGAGGATATGGGGAGCGATATGAACAAAACATTTGGGCTCATTTCACAACAACATTGGAGATGTCATTAGTTTAATATGACTGAGTAAATCTAACCATAGAGGAAACACACACACACACACACAACACACACACACACACACACACACACACACACACACACAGAGAGAGAGAGAGATAATTTGCTTACTGTCGATTTCTCAATTTTGTCAGTGTCACTCAGGCTGTATTTTTCTACGGGTTATTATTGTCTTCTTTTCTTCTTTCTTCTTCCTTATGCTTTTATCACATTAACTACAGGTACAATGCTGAGGTAAAAACAGGTTGCATATTAAAAAAAACACTGCACAAGCTTATGTAGGAGCAACCCTTTCAAAGTAAAACTGCATATTACGCTCCTTCAAATGTACTGTTTTACAATAAACTGCATTACTACGACAATGCAACATTTAGCACTGTTACACATTTAAAAAAGTTTAATATTTTTAGTGGCAGTGGGAATAGGATACACTAAAAACACACTTAGTAACATGTTAATTGCTGAAATCGGTGGCATCGCTTCATCCCATTATTTCAGCTCTGTCACACACATGAGTCGGGTTTTCACCCTCATCTTGCGGTACGTATGTTCTTGTATTGACATAGAAGCAGCTGTTTGAAGGTGTTTTTGAAGGTGGTGTTGCAGAGGGCGTAGCAGGCTGGGTTAATTGTGCTGTTGATGTAGCAGAGCCAGTAGCCGATGGTCCAGAGGGAGTTTGGGATGCAGATGGAGCAGAAGGTGTTGATCAGGACCATCACGTTGTACGGTGTCCATGTGGCTACAAAAGCAACTAGAATGGCCATGATGGTGCGCGTCACCTTTTTCTCCCTGGATGAAATGCTCTTCTTTTTCCACTTTGCCACAGCACTCTGCTTTGTTACCTAAAATAATCAGATTAAAAGAACAACTTTATTTTATTGTTTTAACATGTCATATTGAATAACATTAGTTTATTTGCAAACAGTGGATTTAGCTGTCAACGCAATACCAGCCATTGTTGTGGCAAACTTGTGTTTGAATTACAGGGGGTCCTCGTGTTACGACGGAGATCTGTTCCTGAGAATGTGTCGTAACCGAATTTCGACGTTAGTCGGAACATACATTCATTGTGCCATTGTGCATACATTGTGCCACTAGATGTTGCTATAACACCACCCTACAATAAGAGTTTACTATGGTGAATTGCCTTTTGTCACTGTAGGGGTTGATATCGCGAGCATTTCCTTTAGATTTCTGATATCAACCTTGTAGACCCTGTGTTGTGAATAAACCTACGGTATTGCCACGATCACGAACCCATCTGTGTCCGTGTGCATCTCCTTACCAGCTGCCGCTACCACCCCCCGCCCCCGCCCCCCCGGCAGGCGCGCTGAGAGAAAGAGAGAGCGCTCACCAACTAGTTCCCGTGCGAAGTCTGTACATATTTACGGGGCAAACCGCTTAAGCCGAAACAAGGAAGTTCACGGGAGATGTGTCGTAACCACGAAAACAACGTATCTTGCGACCTTCGTAACACGAGGACCCCCGGTACTTTTACGCATTCCAGCAGGCATGGGGCAAATTGACCATTATTTGTAGTCATGTGCCTAACATGCTGCATTTATCAGTCTATTACTCTCTCTCTATAGCTCAGTATTTGTCTACACCAACTCCAGATGGTGATGTTTCACCCCAAAAGTGTTTGATGTACAAACAAAGAAATGTACCTTCAACAGTGTTCTTGCAACAACACTTTGCCTGTCAGCTTCTGGGTTCTCCGTGGTAGGTGGCTGAGTTTGATTCGTCCTTGTCCCACTATCTGTCTTGGTTGATGCAGGGACAGCAGCTATATCTTTAGACGTTGAGGCACAGCTGTCCAAGGTCACCTGGTTAGTTCTTTCTTTCTTGCAGGGACCACCTCCATTCTGCTGCTGCACCTTTTCCTCCTCAGTCTCCTTCCCTTCTCCATCCTCCTTCTCCTGACATTCTCCAGACATAATGCAGTTGTTCTTGGTCTCGCATCCTTCCTCCTGGCTGTGAGAGGGGCCTTCTCCCAAACTGGTGCCTGATGCCTTCCTGCTGTCCCTCCTTACACGGCTCCGACTGGCCTTGGAGATGCGCCAGTAGAGGTGGATCATGATGGCCACTGGCAGGTAAAAAGCTGCTATGGCTGTCCCGAATGTAACCGCTGGGTTGGAGAAGAACTGAATGTAGCACTCACCTGGCAGCACGGTTCTCCCGCCTACGATAAACTGCCAGAACAAAATGGCTGGAGCCCACAGGATGAAGGACAAGACCCAGGCTGCAGCTATCATCAGGCCCGCCATCTTGGTGCTGCGCCGTGCTGGGTAGCTGAGTGGTTTGGTGACACAGAAGTAACGGTCAAAACTAATGATGAGCAGGTTCATGACTGAGGCATTGCTCACAACGTAATCGACAGCCAACCACAGGTCACACACCACTGCTCCCAACGGCCAGTAGCCAATCACAATGTAGACAGTGTAGAGGTTCATGGAGCAGACACCAATAATGAGGTCAGCACAGGCCAGGCTGAACAGGAAGTAGTTGTTGACAGTCTGCAGGTTCCTGTTTACCTTTAGAGAAACAATGTGGAGCCAGCTGTCAGATGCTAATCTTTTTTGCAAAATGTGATGTGTGTTTTCTCATTTCTATTAGATTACCACTCGACACAGGTTTGCACATGCTGAAATCTTATCTTTAAATCCTGGTGTGCTTTTCAAGGTGTCCAGAGATGGATACTGGAAACACACTCATTAATCATGGATGATCAAAACAAGATAAGCCAAACCTTTATAGAGAGCATGACCAAGATGTTCCCAATGACAGTGATCAGACTCAAAGATCCAGCCACCAGGATGATGAGCACTATCTCCACTGTGGTGTATGGACTTCCAGAGAAGAGGCTAGTGTTATTCGCACTGCTGATGTTAGCGCTGTGGGGAGTATCCATTCTGTTTCCTCCTTCTCACAGGTGCTTCAGGCTTGAATAATATCTGTACATGACCTGTTAATGACAAAGAAAATTAAAGGATCAGCTTTTTTTTAAACATACTGGATACAACAGCTTTGTGTTTGTGAGCCTACACAGTCAGAGATGTAAACAGATGGTGGATGATTGAGTATTTCTAAGCTTTCTGCCTGGCCCAGGTGTAAAGGATAGATAGGTGGTCAAGTAAAGGCTGTATCAGCTGTTTATATACAGAACATACTCATCAGAAATAACAAGCTGAAACTGGTTTTAAGTTCTTCTTTTTCTTTTTTTATTTAATGGCAGTGGGCACACAACTTATAGATGCATTACCAACACATCGCATTATATCACTTTACATTTGATTGCAACGTATCAAAAGCTTACTTGTACGCTTACGTATAATTGGATAGATGCTATTAGATGCTTTTTAAATAAATTGTATTTAAATTATTTTGCTTTATACTGTATATGATTGATCTTTTTCTCATATAAAGCTGTAAATGTTTTTTTCAGACTTTTTTTTCAGGCTGCTTTTTTCCCCCTACATCTTAACTGACCTGGAACTTTCAAATCTAACAGGTTAAATGGAGCCTTGTCCACCCAGACCACTGATGAGTTCATTTAGAATTTTTATTACGCCATTAAGCCCTTTGATGGTTTCTGTTCTGTTGCGTGACTGGATTTTTATATGGGAATCTACTGAATGTGTGTGTTTTCATGCATGTTTTTTGTGCCTTGATGCCAGGCACCGTTGTGGTTTTACTGTCAAAACAGGACAAATATCTGAACGTTAAGCTGCAGAATAATTTGTTCTGTGTTATGATACATTCCCACTGGGGCCACCCACGCTAACAATCCAGGCACTCATGATGCTTTCAGGTGCTTTGGATAAAAAAGCATCTCCCTTACCGGTGTATGATATGCTAATGTGGATATGTGTCCTTTCGTATTTATAATGGTTTATGTATAGAAAATCGCCTCGGTCAGTTTAGCTGTCAGCAAAACACCACAATTAAGGCAAAGTATCATTACAGTCACTATGTTAAAAAAGAAAATGTACACAGCATAACAATGTGATTAACTGATGTATTCTGATCATAAAATCAATGTAAAGACACTTAGATGAGACCATGAGGTTTGTTGCATTCTGCTGAAACCTTGTAAGTGACTCCATTAGAGTACATGATAACATCATACTGTACCTGAGAGATGTTTCCTTCCTGCTCTTACAGATAGATGAAACTTCATTACAGCGTCTCTAACGCTATCACTTACTCATCAGAGACCCATTCTGGTGTGTCTTTGTCACAAATGAGAAAAAGCTTTTGTGTGTGTGTGTGTGTGTGTGTGTGTGAGTGACCGAGCCTTGACAACTCGGAGTATATTATGGTAATGTATTTAGATTTAGAGTTAAGATGAAGAGCCTCTGCATTAATGATATGTATTCTACAACAATCCATTGAAACGCCTGCACTAAAGGGACAAACCTGTAATTATGGGACAACAAGAAGGTCACAGTAAGACATTTAGAAGTAATGCTAACATGGAGTCAGTTCAGGGCTACTGGAGATAGTCACCGAGGCAAACAGTATTTCTTTGACAGGAACAGAGACATGGTAATTAGATCCAGCAGATGCTGCCTCCAACAGCTGTACCGATAATATGCATCTTGCATATAGTAGTACTCATCTGACAGGGGGAGCTCTGCTTTAAAAAGTGTTTACTGCCTTTGATATTATGATTGATACAGCAGTTGGCTGCAGAGTGAGTCGTTGGATGAGGTAGTGAAGCCAGGGGGCCTGTTTGCATAGACAGGAGCAGCTGTGGAGACATACATGTGACTGTGGACGTTACACAGAGCGCAGGATTTAATCACTGCAGGATCAAAGAGCCGTTGTTTTTAATTATTTGTCTGTGAAATTGGTTTTTATCTCATAAATGTATTTAATTATTTGCAGTAAAAAATGTGTAAACACACAACATGTTTCAAAAAAAGTATGAAATTACCAAACAGTGGCAAGACACAGATCCAATATTTAATTTAGAAAAAGCACCATATTACAGACTCGAAATAGTTTTCCGCTGCAGTATTTTGCAGCTAATTTCTATGATATTGCACTAGTTTCTGTAAGCAGGCTTTCTGAGATTTCAGAAGAGTATGTTGTGAATCTCAGGAGTGGGAAATTTCACATCAGTCTGAGCTGTGGCCTCACATAGCAGTGTAATGGGGAGGGGAAAAATGTTCATTGCAGTGGAGCCAGAAAGCTAAAAAAAAGGCAAAAGAACAAAGTAACTAAAACAATGAGGCACCGAAGAAATAACTACTAAAAGACGGAAAGAAAGAGGAAACACTGATGCACCACACAAGCAGAGGAAGCCAATCCCAGGGGACAGGAGTGGGAGAGAGTTAATGAGCAAAGATTAACAAACATAACTTGATTACACCTTGTAAGCCTACAGTTTTTAGGGCGGAGCTGTCTGTTTGAAATCTAATTTATGTCTTAAACACAAACAGTGTAACTGGGGGATTCCTCGGGAGCAGGGCGACTGGGGAATCCAGAATCACGATCTGATGCTTCTGGCTGCAACCTTTCAGCTCAGCACAGAAAGTATGATAAACGTGTTTGAGTAGCCTTATGGGAAAGATAAAGCCCAGTTCTGCTCATCAGTAAATAGAAACTTACTCAGGAAGCTGAAACAGCGTATGGAAGGCAACATTTCAATCAATAAATCGATGTATCATATTATGTTCCTGGAACTGTTTCTGTGCATGTGCACTGACAATTCTGTCAACATTTTTCTATATTTTTTCTACTTTTTTATTATTTATAACTCTCAAGCTCTCAACCATACTCTTGGCATGAATTATGTGAAATTCAATAGACAGGAAATCCATTTTCAAAATGTATAGATGTCACAAATTATAATTGGCATAACTGGTTTCTCAGCCCAACGGTAATAAAATCATTTGAAAGTCACTGATCCATAAGTTTGGGTCATTTGTTAAGGAAGTGTTCCTACCTGTAGCAGTTTGGTAGAAAACCCCAGAAAAATGCAGTCTTACCTCGTTTGCAGTGAATAACATGGATGAGCGTTCAGTTTTGTCCATGTTACTGTCATTCTGTCGACACACTGAGCAGAGACGCAGAAAGTGACCTGATGCTGATATTGCTCCTCCTCTGACAAGAACCTGTGTTTGTATGTGTGTATGTGAGTGTGTGTGTGTCTGTTGGACAGACTAACCGAGTAGGGAGGGGTTATGAGGGCTAATAGTAACTGTTATGTTGAATCCCCAAAGCCAGGGTTACAAATTAGAATAAAGAAGAGACAGGCAGACGGACGGACAGAGATATTTGTTTTTCAGAACCATGGAGAGCACTGGTTTCTCCTGCATAACAAAAGCTGTAAGAAATCATGTGAAGAGAAGTGTGAGTGGCTATTTATGCAATAAAATGGTAGGGTACTATTAAAAACTGTTGCTGCAGGACAGTAACCTTTAAGCCTCTGCTGTTTTGACCTTTTAACCAAACCGGTGACGCAGACTGCCCCAGTTTGTGGATGACCTTACTTTGATGGAATTATCAGAGAATAATGGTCCTCATCCAAAGAACAATATTCCATACGAAACAATAAGCATGCCATCAAATTTTGCAATAGATATTATGACATGATTCATTGTATTTATCCTGTTTCAGACACATTAATCACATCAGCAGTAGTCTGTCAGATTAGTTTCTAAAATAAAAGAACTTTGTATTAATTTCTTACTTTCGTATGATGGTTGTTGTATAGAAAATCCCTTGTTGTGCTATTGATCAAACTGCTGTTTGATCATTTGTCATGAACACAAATCAATATGAGGCTTTGACTCTCGCCTCTGTGTGTGTGTGTGTGTGTGTGTGTGTGTGTGTGTGTGTGTGTGTGTGGTGTCCTGTTTCCTACAGGCTCCCTGAATTACTGGGATCTACTATTATTTGTAGTAGACTGAATTATCTAAATATAAATGTAAGAGAGCTCTGGCAATAAAGATAGTAAGTAAGATAATATAAGAATTGTAAATTGTTTTACGGAAAAAGTTTGGGCAATACACATTCATTTCTTGCTGAGATTCAGATGATGCTATGTGAGCAGTTAAGGAAAAAACACGCTGAAGGAAACAGCAAGCTAGACTTGGATCTGACAATGAAATGTAGTCTGACCCATGACTCCTGCAAAAGCTTAATTAACTTACTATTTTTATTGGCATTTGCTTTGTATGGGGGAAAAAACATTTCACTGCAAAATGAATTGGTTGGATAAAGGTCTCAGCATCATCAAATGCTTTTTGAGTTGGCTGTGGAGTTACACACAAGCTGACCCATGATCAAAAGCCCACTGGAGATGGTTGCAAAGACATTCATGGAAGTATTCAAAATTGAAAAGAGCACATAAAGAGACCATACTGGGCATACTACCTCAGGGTATATGATGTATGTTTTAGCACAGCATCATAAGTGATAAAAGCCAGCACTACTTACACACATACACTGTCCTTCTAAACAAATCACTCCCTAACCCTTTACTTAATTTACCTTTTCATATTGCACTTGTATGCACAATATTCTTATACCATAATTCTTAAATTCTCTTATAAAAAACAAATGCATCTCCTGGTATTCACACAGTAATAGGAACACCCTCACTCAGGGTTTTGCGTGTGTGCAAAGGAATGAAAAAACAACAACAAAAAAATAACAGCTAACAATGAAGCTCTCTTCCCTTCACCATATGAAGAAAAAGGCCCAAGGCTCCGGGGAAACGAGGTCGTCTGGTTTGGCCCCAGAGCAGGATCTTGAAAGGAGAAAGGCAGCACACAATGGCGGCCTCACATTTTTTGAAAAATACTAGTGCATTAACAAATCTGTGGAGTTCTGGGAGTGGATGTGTAAAAAGGTGTAAGATACAAAACAAAGTGTTACTGAATCATCTGAAGAGTCATCAAAGAATATAAAGTTAACTGCTGTGTCCAGTGTGGATTTGGGCCATTTGGATTCTGGTTAATTACAGACACTGACATTAACTCTTGATAAATCAGTTTTTGTGCCTCCTGCATTACCATTAGATATAAGTCTTAAGATTAATTGAGCCTTATATCAGCTTTTCCTTCAAACCATGTGCTGCATTACAGAAATAAATTGTTCTTGCTGTATGAAACAATACAGCTATAAAAATAGTATTTGTATGAAGATACAAAATAAAGGCATATAACTGATCTATTGTTGTATCTTTTTGGAAATATATTTTTCATTAAGACAATTTGAAGAGCCATTAAGCGTTTTCGAAATAACACAGCAGCAAGTGTTGTCAAACAATATGGGATTATTAAACACCAGTACAGTAGATGCTTGGCTCTGTGACTTTTCCTCAGTGGCGATGCTGAGTGACTTTTGGTTATGATATTGAATGGTGACTTTTTTTTCACGACTCTGCTGCCACCTGGAGGAATAAGAACATAATATATTTACAGAAAGCTTCGGAATCAATTAAAAAAAAAGGCAAATAAATTGTTGCAGGGAACTGATGGGATATTAAAGAGAAAATTAATTAGAAATGTCAAAATAAATTTAATCAAAACATAACACTTTAAATGATTTGACATGACTTCAGCAATCTGCAAACTAAAAACACATAATAATAGCATGGTATACAATGCTAGCTTTTGTGACTGAATGAACCAGTCACTGAGAGTATGTAATGTGATTTTCAACATATTCATATTTCAAATGTTGTTGTTCATATCATACCTCAAGGCTCGTTCACAGGACTTTCATCTATGTCTCTTTTCACCAGCGGATGGAGTTGGCTCAGTTGTCATGGGGATGGCTGTTTGGTTGTTGTGTGACTTAATAAATATGAGGTTGAGGGGAGGACAAGGGAGGGTTTTATTTAATAATAATGTAACCAGCTACTGGTATTCATGTTTCCATTATTCAGAATTTTTAAACTAATATTTTAAATGTGGTGTCTGGTGTAAGCAGAATGAGCTGTACTAATATAAACACAAAAAAATTAGAAGGTAAATATTGTGATTCTATTGTGCATCACACACACACCCACACACACACTAATGGGTCCCACTTGGCAGCGATGGATTCTGTGGAACATAATGAGCATCAGAGTGCTGACAAAGCTGCTCTGTTGTTTCACCATTCAACTCACACTCATGAGGCTCCATCACCTGATAGTGTCTGAACATTTCCTGTCGCTTGGGGTGCTGTGGCATGGCAACGATTTTACAATCCTCCCGCCCTACCCAGTCAGACACAACATGAACACATCGTCCTTTTGAAGCCTTCAAGTGCTTCATCACTTGCTGATGAAGTGTTTTTTCTTTTGCTTACCTGATGGCCTTTTTTAAATCATGCACAGGAAAATCTTTCCATATTCACTTAAAGTGAACTGGAAAAAAATATGGTACTAGTTTACATGTTGCGGGAAGGGGACATCTGCAATGGAAATTGTATGCAAAGTAAGGAGATGAATTCTGACCGCAACTCTCCTCCCTCCCTCTGGGCCCATTTATACATATTAACACTGATAATATGGTGGCTCACTGTAAGTAAAACATATTCTCTAAAAATGTGAGGAATTGGCGCAACATTTAAAGTAATGGATTTAAACTGTTTTTTGTCATATCACAGAGCAGAATTATAGACTTGTTTCAAAAATAATTATATAAGCAATACGAATCATATCAATTTCAAGGCCATTCATCTACAGCATGCCATATCATTTGTAAAGGATATATCCTTTATCCATCCAGCTGTACAGATTTGGCCACAATCATTTGTTGGCTATTTGAATTCCTGGATGTGGTAATGGAGAAAGCTTGACCACAGGGTGTAATCCTCATTTGTTATCCATGGTTTGTCTTTCCGTCACGGAAAGGCAAGAGATATTCAGCTCTAAAGGACAACAGGCCCTCTCCATCAAAGCAACAAATCAGTGTATGCAGTGTCGTTCAAATCCCCTCCATAGACTTAATATTACATGCTTCGATCCAGCTGTGTTTCTTACGTGTTGCTGTTGTAATGGTCCAGTTATTAATGTTTCCCTATTTGTAGTGATTGTGAAGTAGATGTTAACTTCAAGTTCTTCATATTATTTTGGACAAGTATTTTTCCACCGTTTTATATTTTATCTCTCCAATGAGTGACTTTCATACTATTTACTTGAACTTTTTTCAGTGTATTGTCTTGTCTTGTCTTTATCTCTCTAGAATTTGAATAACCAAAAAAACGTTTTGAATTTTGTTTTTTAAGAAGCCATTCAACAAAATCTTAAAGCCAATCCTCTCAGCCCTACATGTGTTGCTGTTGTGTTGTGTTGCTGAGTTTATTTACTGTATGTGAGCTGCTCATGCAAACATGTTACTGAGCTTTGGCAGCTTGGGACAGATGGTTGCAATGCAAATCACCAGTGACAGCATGGATGAAATATGCCTTAAACTGACCCCCACCTTCTCTCTAGCATGTTTTACACACTCATGCAAAAAAAAAAAACTTGCTCCAATCTAATTGCAGATGATTTGCCTAAATTGTCCCCTGAATGTCTGCACAGCTATGGAAGCCAATTTGCATGAGAGAAGGGATATGACACCTGGTCACTTTATTCACCATGTAAATCAGAATCACAAGATGGTAAATTTCTTAAATAAAAATATTTGTAGAAAAACAAGTGTGTCTGTTCAGCTAGTCCTAGTTTGTCTTTCTACATTACAATAATAAAATAAACAAGTGTATTTTAGGTCTGTTTACCCCAAACCTAATTGGAATGAACACTAAATGAAAGGAGCTACTTTTCAAATGTTATTTTTGACACATAATTTCTAATTACTAATTAAATCAAAGTTCAGGCTTAAAGTCTGAAATACAAAGCTGAACATGCCCCTTGGAAAATCTATAATGGCATCTAAGTGGAAAGACGTACATTAAAGGCTTGTCAGTGCGCGGAATACAGCGGACATAGCTCTGAACGGATGTGTGCTAGCTCTTTCATCTGAGGCTGTATCAGACTTCTACAGATTATATTCTCTAATGACTAGGGCACAGACTGTGTGTGTAGCTCACGGTGGACTTTGAAGTCTACTATGGATCATTGTCATGTAGTGAAAGTAGTAGGTGACATGGAGGGCATTTGCATTCAGGGTTATTTCATGGAATCCACTCTGGGCTTTGTATGGATGCTTTACTGAATCCCTGTTGCACACTGAACACAGCTAGGACCTCATCCAGCTCATAATGCAAAGCTGGCGGCAGTAAGATTTTATGTATAATCTTTTGTGCTCTGCAGCCATCAGTTACCTTCATTTTCATTGGTCCTTTGTTGTTTTTCAACAATTTTAAGTGAATTTATGAGCTTTAAATATCGTCAAATAGCAGTTATGCCTCATACATCCTCACAATTTAAGACATTTGGGAGTTTAACAAATGGCAGGAGGCCCGACTTTACATTTTGAAAGAAGCTTGTTGCTGTCTTGCGCATGCGCACTAAGCGGATCTAGTGGGAGAAGAACAGGAAGCGAATATTTGACTCGGTCTTGGCGTAGATGTCTCCTCCTCCCTGCGCTTCTCTGCCCCCTTTTTTCTGACTGGTTCAGGCACACAGAGGAAACCGAGCGTTCTGAAAGCAGCACCTGATTTTTGAAACGTCGTGGTTGTGAGAGCAGAGTGCGAGAAAAGGGCGTGTTCGGACCGTGCTGCTGTACAGATAGTCTGCCTCCTCCTCCTCCTGCCCACTGGATGCTAGCTCAGTAGCCTTTACATGGTGCTGCGCCCATAGTTAAAGTTGCGTTGTAGTCCGTGTCTGTGTTAATATATTCATTCGGAGGTCAGGTCAGAAGAAGATGGGGTGCACTCTGAGCACGGACGACAAGGCGGCTCAGGAGCGGAGCAAGATGATCGACAGGAATCTGCGGGACGACGGAGAGAAGGCGGCCCGGGAGGTCAAGCTGCTCCTGCTCGGTGAGACAAACGCGGGGGGACAGGGTGTGGGTCTGTGTGGTGGGGAGGAACCGTGTCCCTGTTCAACATCTACCGTGGATTCACGGGGTTTATACATTGAGTTTGTGTTTGTTTGCGCGTTAACAAACTTAAAGTTTAGTCAGCGAGTTAAATAACTTGATTTAATGGGGGGGCAGAGTTTGTCTCAGTCTCGGCTGCATATGAATGGCACGGTAGAGACGCAGTCAGTGAAAAAGTTGGAGCCATTCGAGGGCCCGTCTGTTTTAAACAGCTTTTAAACATCCGCTCAGCGTGTAAACTGGTTATCAGTTTAGTGATGGATTAGTTTTAATCCTACAGCAACCAGCCGCTTAATCGGTGAGCTAATTTAGCTAAGCAGTTAGCTGCTCAGCTAGGTTAGCGCCCTGACGCTCGCTCAGATTAGTTAGCTAGCAGAGTTAAAACTTGTGCACGAGATTTATCTTCCTCAGAGTCTTAGATGTCTGTACTCTGCTGTCATCCGTTTGTCCATCTAACTTTACGATAATAAGCTCAATAAAAACGAACCATATTTTAGCCCGGTTCACCGTAAAAACATTACGTCTCACTGAATGGACCGAGCAAATGCTTTATTTGTAAAATTGATAATTTCTGATTTCTATTCTAGCCACATAAATGTGTACAGTCCAGATTGGTTGATTTTTATACTTTGTGTGAGTTTATCTGTCAGGGTGTCAAAGAGGTAGAAACAATAGTGCGGTTATTTGAATGTGGTCCTTGAGTAGGGAGTGACATTAAATAATTTCAACAACCAATATCACGCTGATCTGTTCAGAAAATGGTATGGATGGAGTGTAACAGCCTCTAAAACAGTGAAACAGCAGTTAACATTATGTGATGATCATTAAGTGTCAGCTGATCTTCAGTATACCCACATTCACCTCATTGTACCAACAGGTCATCACCCAGCTTCATTTGTGATACTGTTTCAGAGAATGCTGCCACACCTCCCAGTTCTTCTTATTACTGGTAGCTGATAACCACTGCTGTCTGTTTCAGTCGGGAAAAGTCAATAGCATAGGTTGCATAGCAACCTGTTCAGCCTGGCTGACACCAATAGGCATCTGTGACAACTATTGACGCAACAAAGACAGCCATTGCATGCTAACTGGACGCCGTGTAGTCAACACGCTGTTGGCAAGATGCAACAGTTTTGTGAATGTTTTTACTGTACTTCACTCAGACAGGTCTGTGTATCTATGACGCCATGTATTTTCACACATATCACTTAACCACAGTCACAGACAGGATGCTGTACAATGCCTAGCTACAACAGTCTGTTCTGGTGTGTCATTTGAGATGGACCTGATTTGAATTTTCATGTTTTTTCCTGGCATTGTTCCCACAAGCCCCTGCATAAGACAAGTGGAATTGGTTGGTGGATTTATCATCTGATAGGACTGTTACCACAAGTCTTTGAACACCTGAGTGTGTGTCAGCTACATTTGTAACACTGAATCTTTGTTATATTGTGGGTGTTTTTCAGAGAGAAATAAAGGGCAGCGTTACCCTACGTGCTGATTGCAATTTCCTGCTTTATCAGACATCCCTCTGGGCATGTTTGCAATATTGCAGTAATCTGCGAATTACATGCTCCTGAGACAAATGTTTGGAGTGGGAGGAATGGCCTCAGTTGTGGGCGGTGTATGTAGGCAATGTATGCAGATCATAAAGATTGATTGTTGTTGCTATTGTTGTTGTTGTTTAGTGTCATTTTCATAATACAGCAGCAGAGAAAGCAGCACTCGAGATGCTGACACATTATCTCGAGTGCTCATTGTTTGCTTGGTAGATATCTGCACCTCCATATAGTCTTAAAGGGATGTGTGTTTACTTGTTTAACCAGTGTAGCACCATGAAATATCAAAGGTGAATGACAAACTTTAACCATTGCTGTAATATTAGCTCTGTGTCTGCAGTGTGTGGCTGTTTCTCATATGGGACAGTGAATTGATGAACGGTCTTCCTCACCAGGGAACCGTGTGTCCCTGCAGAGGATAGATAATTAAAATGCTGTGTGCTCAGCTGAAAACACTCACGGATCTCATAGGGAGGTGGAGGAGAACTGTATAAAAGACTTTACCCCTTACACCTCTTAGTCAAATCCACATCAGAATAGTACTTTTGTATCATTCTTTATTTGAAATTGTTTGTCTCTTAAAGTCCTGCAATAGATTGACAATCTGTACAGGGTGCACCCTCCCTCCCATCCAGTGACAGCTTGGATTGGCTCCAGCACCCCGCCCCCACCCAAAACCCGGAAAGAATCAGCAGTATAGTTGTTTGATGGATGGGCAGTTTAAAGTTCTGCCTCATATAATGTTGAATATTTATGGAACATAAATCTAATGGTCCAAGATTTGTATCATTCTTTATTTGAAATTGTTTGTCTCTTAAAGTCCTGCAATAGATTGACAATCTGTACAGGGTGTACCCTCCCTCCCATCCAGTGACAGCTTGGATTGGCTGCAGCACCCCGCCCCCACCCAAAACCCGGAAAGAATCAGCAGTATAGTTGTTTGATGGATGGGCAGTTTAAAGTTCTGCCTCATATAATGTTGAATATTTATGGAACATAAATCTAATGGTCCAAGATAGGGACATCTGACAGCTTTGACACCAGTCAGTCAGTTGCCTCAAAGGTTTCTGCCACAGGAATGTTAAAGCTGTGTATAATCTTATTGACTAGTAGTTCCAGTTGATTAATCCTATTACACTGTGACCTGTCCCTGTCAGTACGTAGATACATTTTCACTGCATTCTGTCATAGTGTCAAATCCCCCCGTTTCAAAAATAAAATGCTGATTGTAGTTTTTAATCTATATTAATATGTAGTTTTGGATTTAAATCAAGTGATTTCCTTTTTTGCATGTCACAACATTTAATGGAAATTTAAGTGACATTTTACAAAAGTAAATTTAGAATTTTGTTGGTTTTCTGCTACCACACAGATGAATTCATTTTATAATTTAATCTTTAATATGTTGTCAATGTCTGATTGAAACTTGTTTTTTTTGTTTCAGGTGCTGGAGAATCTGGGAAAAGTACAATTGTTAAACAAATGAAGTAAGTGTGAATGATTAGCACCATATTCAAGTGGTGTTTGTTTCTGTTGTTTCTATCTCCTGATACAGCTGTGATTATAATTAATCCACAGGTCAGACACAATTTTACACAGTTGTTTACTCTGACTCTGAAATTAGTACTTTATTTACTCACTCATTGCTTCTCGTAGCAGTGGACAATAAGTTTTACTGTACTGCACTGAGATTTTGAACATTATTCATCATTGCATTAGTGTTTTTTTGTTTGAGGACAACATATACACATTTGTTTCATACTTAAATGTAGCATTCTCTGAGATGCCAGTCATAATCAACTTTTTGAACATATCTCTGCTACTCCATTGCTAATGTTGTATTTTTGTGGATGATCCAGGATCATCCATGAAGCAGGCTACTCAGAGGAGGAGTGCAAGCAATACAAGGCTGTGGTCTACAGCAATACCATTCAGTCCATTATTGCTATCATCAGAGCTATGGGACGCCTCAAGATTGACTTCGCTGATCAGAACAGAGCTGTGAGTGAAAGGAAAACAGAGCTGGCCTTTACTATGTTTTTGGCATATTACAGGCTGTGTGTCTCCGCGTGTGTGTACCTAAGTGCTGTAAGAGCAACAACTACTTACTCATATGTCATCCTGCTGTACTGGGCAGGCAACACAGAGCTTCTAGAGGTTTAAAATCACTCTCAAAACTAAAGCTGAAGTGACATGAGAACTGTCATGTATTTTCTGCTATATGCTATGCTGCTCAGTAAGAAATCTACTATTACTTTGATGTAAATATTTAGAGACTGTTGTTTTGCATTATTACATATTGCATATTTCAACAAATAAATGAGTATTTTATTTTTTTGTTGCAAAGAGGTTCCTGTTTCATCAGTTTTTTTCTTGGAGCAACAAGAGGCTTTTTCATTGCCTCTGCATGACTTTCTTGGCTCTGTCATCGTGACCAACTTAACACAGAAAGCTTCCCCACCCTGATTTTCTGCTCTCTTAGATCAAGTTTTGGCCACTGATCTGATTAAAACACTGTGCAGCTTTGAAAATCAAATTTGATGCTGAGTGGCATGGCTAAAATGATCAGAGCAGACACTTACATAACTTAAACATAATTTTCTCTTAGAAAGCATTTTTTCAAGTGGCAGAAGTATGATTGAAGTGTGATTTTGAGAGAAATGGCTGCCCACGTTTAGGTTTGTGCTGTGATTCTAGGAATGGTGTCTGGCAGTCAGTTCAATTGTAAAAAATATTTTAACAAAGTGCAAAATTCATCTTGTGTGTTGTGACTTAAAATTGAGGGTTTTGTCTCTTCAGGAAGATGCAAGGCAGCTGTTTGTCTTGGCTGGTTCAGCAGAGGAGGGCTTCATGACAGGGGAGCTGGCCGGGGTCATCCAGCGGCTGTGGAAGGACGGAGGAGTTCAGGCCTGCTTCAGTCGCTCCCGAGAGTACCAGCTCAATGACTCTGCAGCATAGTGAGTCAAACACACCTACACTTACAGGGATACTAGTACTGAATTATACCTGACAGGATTTCTCCCATATATCACCCATAGACTTCAAATCTCATTTGTATCTCATGTCATTCCTTATCTTTCTGCCTCTTATTTTTTCTTATACAAAGTTACCTAAATGACTTGGACAGGATATCCCACGGTTCTTATGTACCCACCCAACAGGATGTGTTGAGGACCAGAGTCAAAACTACTGGTATTGTAGAAACACACTTCACTTTCAAGGACCTGCACTTCAAGTGAGTAGACCAACCACAGTGAATCTGTTGAGTTATTTAAATAGGTCCAATGTTTTAGTTCCACTGGCTGCTGTATATACTTATTCAGAAAGACCAGTCAGACCAATTAGAGCTGAGTTGGATGGACTCAGCTGTTGTTGACATACACGAAACATAACTAACTCAAAGTGTCTTTAATCTTTGCAAAAAAATGTGAACTGCTTATGGTCTAAGTAAGATTAATTTAATTGGGACATCTGGAGTATTTTCATCACAGTTGCTTTATGTAGATATGTACAGTATATGGCTTAATCTCATCATAACGTCCTGTTATATTTTGATTTCTGGTGTAGATTTGAGTCATATTCTGGCTGTGCTCTGTAGCCAACATGTCCGTATTATTTAGCAACTATAATATCAACGTTATACAAAAATACTGGGACTATCGGTGTCTATGTACATGTAGTCATTGACAGACTGTAGTGTCAGTTGTGTCAGAGTTGAGATGCATGTTTTAAGAGTTGTAGTGTTTTGTTAGTGTCCTTCATTTAATTTTGTGTTTCTGTGATCCTCCTATAGAATGTTTGATGTTGGTGGTCAGAGATCAGAGAGGAAGAAGTGGATCCATTGTTTTGAGGGTGTCACTGCCATCATCTTCTGTGTGGCCCTGAGTGACTATGACCTTGTGCTGGCTGAGGACGAGGAGATGGTAAGTCTGCCACTATAATACCCAGAGATTGATTGTCTTCCTTTTATTGGGCTCTTTTGATTTCAGCCTGTGCATCTTCTCACCTGTCATTCAGAACCGAATGCACGAGAGCATGAAGCTGTTTGACTCCATCTGCAACAACAAGTGGTTCACAGACACCTCCATTATCCTCTTCCTCAACAAGAAAGACCTGTTTGAGGAGAAGATCAAAAGGAGTCCTCTCACAATCTGCTATCCAGAATATGCAGGTCAGAGAGTGAGAGTGAGCAATAGCATTAGAGACTTTTATTTATTTATATTTGTAGTGACAGCTTGCAAGTAAGGCACTCTTCAGGTCCTAGTGGTTTGATTGAGAAATGTCTTTTTAGTGAATAAGTTTAAAGCAGCATCATATGCTGTCACAAATATTAGAATAGTCCTGTAAAATATGTACACTTGGGGCTCTTAAAACTGTGTATTTTTGTGCTTCTTGGTTTTCAAAGTCAGGTCAGCCAATCCAGAATATTCATTTTTTAAATTCATATGTTTGTCTGCCTCTTGTGGCCATGCAAAGGTGTGGCAGTCTACGAAACAGATCTTTATTGTCGTCTGCTCTGCTCCTGAACTGTGTGGGCCTATTCATGTTCAGACAATACATATTTTTTCTCAGTGCACTGGTTGACATGTACCTGGAAACTCTAACTCTAAACACATTAAAAAAAAACATTAAAAGCCAGTTTGCAGCATATGAAATAAATTCATTTCTTTAAAAAATGTAGCCACACTAAAAACGTTTGTTTTCAGAGATAGTCTGTCCATTCCGCTACTGAAAACAATAGTATGATCCTGGAAGATTACTTATGGGCTTGACTGCACCAGCGATTACCTGGTCAGTTTTGATTAATGAGAGCATCACAACAAACGAGTGAAACAGGAGACTACAACCACAATTGAATCAAAACAAATCTGTCTGGGCGACTGTTTCTGTTTTCTGTGCGATAGTATTACTGAGAATTATTATTATTATTTGGGTTTTTTTTTCATATCTGTGTCCTCCTCCCCTCTCTTTAAGGATCTAACACCTACGAGGAGGCGGCAGCTTACATTCAGTGCCAGTTTGAAGACCTGAACAAGAGAAAGGACACAAAAGAGATCTATACCCACTTCACCTGTGCCACCGACACCAAGAACGTGCAGTTTGTGTTTGATGCTGTCACTGACGTCATCATCAAGAACAACCTGAAGGACTGCGGCCTTTTCTAAAGGTAATGTCTGCTGCTTCAAAGACAAGCTAGAAGAAGGTGGCCTGTCTTTTTTTTTTCTTCTTCTAATCGGGGTGTCTTCTTTTGTGTTTGTTCAGGCAACCTGGCGGCCGACTTACCAAGTGACTTAATATCAAGGGGATTCTGACTGGAGGGATCTTTATGGACCCTGCTGAAAATGTCACTTTTAACCTCTTATTAACTTATGTTCATCTCTAAAAGTTTTAAAGACGGTGTGTAGAAAAAATGTTTTGTGTAAAATATTTGTACAACTGTCTTGGTCTGGGGATTTTTCACAGGTTTTAAAAATGATCATTTTACCTTTTATCATTTTTAATTTTTATATAAAAGGGGGGGCCTTTGCATTTTTTGTCCATAAATGAAAACTTTGTTGTTTTTTTTTAGGCACTTGTGCCTTGCATGTTGCAGTGTTGTTGACGTAGATGTTAGATTTATGTAGAAGTTGTCATTCAACCACCTTCCCCACCCCTAGTCCATATTACCTATATTTTGTGTCTGTTTTTATTGTTGCTGTTTTCTGCCTTGTACAAACCAAGCAAGACCAAGTCACTCTGTAGACCAATTCACTCTGACCCTGGTATACTGTGAGAAATGTGTGTAAACATTTTTGGATGTATGAATTGTATTTTGACTGACGTCAGAGGCCTGTATGATTGTGTGTGCGCCTTTCACTGTGTGCACAATATTAAACAAAGGGACTTTATTCCTCTATTTGACATCCTCTTTCAAAGTTTTATTTTTCTAAGTGACCAAAAACAAAATGCTTCTCTCTAATTGACTAGTGCACATCCTTGGTGCGCTATGACGAACTGAAACATTCCTGATTGAATCATGAAGTAAAGAGAAGCTTTGAAAAGAGGATGCCAATGGCGGCCTTGTAGCAGACAGTAGGACCATATGTAATCTGTGTTCAGTGCATAGACAGACAGGTGACTGGGTATATGTGCACTGTTATATATGAGCTGTGGCGGTTTCAAGTTACATACCCTCCCTAGACCCCCAGTCCTCTGTTTCCATTGGATGGGGACATTAGTGGACTAATACCCATGATTTTGCTAATAAAAGAGATGCTATGGTGAAACCATGGCAACTTATGCAACTCCTGTTGATCCTGTTTTTTGTGTAAATACTTTACATAGTATCAATTACATATGGATGAACGACTGTCTGTTTTCAAACTAAATCGTCTGGCTCCTTCTCCTCCAATGGCAATTTAACTGCTATGTATATTGCATTTGGACCATGACTTGCTTCTGAAGTAGTCCTGTGAGTACAAAAGCACTTTTTGGGTGGGATTTGGGGGGAGCACAAAGATCCAAAACATTCTTCTGTTATATCACAGAAATCATTCAGCAGAATGACTATGTGAACATAGTGAATAATGAACTATGAACAAATATAATTATGTGTTAGAGGACAAATATCTAAAACAAGATAACTTTACACAGAACTATGTTTAAAGATCTCCTAACACGTCTGACGTGTGGTGGCTGGGTGTTCCATTAATGGCTGATGCAGTACAACGGGAAATAGTTCCACCTAGTGGACTTGATGTGCAACTAGTGACGGAGACTTATGGCTCATTAGGAAGGAAAGAGAGGGGGAAAAATGTCGTCACCATCTTTAATATGATTATCATAGACAAAGACGTATGTGCCTTTTATATGAAATCTTCACTGGTATTGGCCCAAGATTCAGAGTAATTAATCCCGGACCAGAATGGAAAAATGATTCCTTACCAACTGTGGTGATTTAAAGCAGGCCTGTGGCCCACAGTCCGTTCCAGGATTCATGGGCCAACCAACTGTTTGGAAGAACTGGTTTTGAGAGAGAACAACTGCTGTATTCCATTTGATTTTATTTTCATAGATGCCATAAAAGCCAAAATAATGGCAACAAACATCCTACAAATTGTTCGGGCCAGTGCCTGCTGTTTTGTAGACTATGTCAACACTGTGCAAACACGGTGATAGCTGAGAGGACACTATTTTTGAGAGGTGCTGTGTGATTTAAAAGCTAAGAGCCCAGGCACGTCCTCTGGAGATCAAATATCTAGGACATGAAGGTTCTTCAGAATGAAAGGATGTGGTTGATGAAAAAGCAAAAGAGAAGAGGATATTGGTGCTAATGAAGGTGATCAAACAGAACATCACTGCAGCTGACCACAGAGTCAGAGCAAAACGGACCCATTTGAAACCACATATCAGAGGAAACTTTGAAACATACATTCTGCTATCAACAGCTCATTTTTAAAATCTGCAGTTAAAGGATGCACCAATTAAAAGAGTTAGCATCTAATAAGACTGGAAGAATTAGAACTAATGAGACAGTTATCGGACTATAATGTGTCCTTACAGTGTCCTTTTCTGACATACTGTATATCAAGATGCCAATGCTAATGTCATAAATGAAACATCAGCTCATGTATCTCCACTGCCTTATCTCTTTGGCTCTAGTGAGAAGGTCTGTGTGGTTTAGTCTGTAGTAAGTCTGGACTTCCTACAGGTGCACTGCATCACAAGTTTCACTACATAATTAAGTCTCATTGAGAGCTTGGAGAAAACGGCAGCATGATTTAGTTGCCAATTCCCTGAAGCCATTTAGTCTAATTAACTAAATCTATGTGTGTGTGTTGCATTTGAGTGTGTGTTGGAGCAAATCTGAAACTGATTTCACGTCTTCAGCCCAGAACACCATCTCTCTTGTTCGTACAACTCGAAAGTTGAATGTGTTTTTCACTCACAGGGGATGGGAGACGATACTTAATAAGTTTGTCTGCTGTCTGTTCTCTGATTTTAAACTCTGACACATCCGTGGATGAAATAAAGATGACGACTGGAGTCTGCTCACCCTGTTAAGACTGTCTGTGTGAAGGTGACCCCACTCTCCCTGTCTCTGCTGAGCAATTAAAACAACTTAATATGCATTTGTTTCCTACACACAAGCAGAAAAGCAAAGCATCAGTGAGGGAGGCAGTGAGCTACATCCATATGAGTTCTATTGAAATTCTCCCTGTGAGTGTGCAGTCTGTCTAAACGTCATTGGATTTTTCTTTCTCTTTTGGCTGCCTTAGGATGATTATTTTTTCTGTAATAATATCCTTTTCTTTCCTTATGCACAGTATAAACAGTCAAATATATTTACAGACAAGATTGGGGGTGGGGTGGGGTCTTTTATCTGTTTGTCCTGTGTTCTTTTTCTACTTTGAAAAACAATAAACATATTTGAAAAAAAAATACATATTTACAGGCAGCCTGAAGAAGTTATGTATGATTGTGCACAACCCATACCTTTTGTATTAAGATCAATAATATCATGTCAGAATAAAAGCTTCCATAGAAAGAATAACAGAAAAGTCTTTTGTTTTCAAAAGCTCAGGGCAGTATCACTCAGACCAAAAGACTCCAATGCCATTAGGAGCTCATTTAAACTCACCTTGTCTTAAAGCTTGTGTGTGACAGGCCACCCAGACACAACTGAGAGCTCCTGCTCCACTTTAGTATCTTGTCAGGACAAAAATCGTACAGTGGCGACGAGTTGTTTGAAGTGACTCCAAATTTAGATGCCCCGAGCTCAAAGCTTCGACAGCTGCTGGCTTTTCTTCTGTTCTCCTGTCACGCTTCTATTCACAAAGAGAAGTCCAAAATAGTGAAATTCTCTGATCCAAATATAGATGCAGAAGATGAGCACTAGAAAAATGAATGTTGTGATTTTCTGTACACAAAGAAACTACAGTACTTACAACTATTTATGCAAGCAGACAAACTACAAGCAGTGAAACCCTGTAGTACTTCTGCAGCCTTCAAGAATAGTATATTTTGGCGCAGACCACTTGGAACTGCAGTTCCCACATCCACCAGCAGAGACACTGATAGAGGAAAGAGAGGTGCTCATTGCCCTCTTACTATATTATCTCCAGCCAGTTTTCTGGTTGATGCCAGTACTCTTTCTCCTCTGTGGCATTTAGTCTTTAATAGTCATCTAGTCTGCATCGTCATCATCAGCTAGGAATTGATGTCAATGTACAGCATGTGTGACCTAAATGCAAAGACACTGTAGGAAGTGAAGCGACAGTCGAAGTGGATCCACTGCTATTCATGGATTATTCACTGGCTGCAGAAGCACAGGGGTTGCGTACAGTAATGTGGTTTTGTAGGGAGAGTGCTCACATTACAGCAGCACATTGCATGACCTTAAAACACACATACCCACTTTCATCCTCAGCAGATATGGAGGAGCGGCCCTTGACTTTTGTGTTTAATATTGGATGAAAACTTACTCCACCCGCTTCAGAAAGCCATGCAGTCATGAAAAAATAATGGCAACAAAAGGATCTGTCAGTCTCTGTTGGATTTGGATTCATGTCATCATAGCAATTATGTAACAATATCCAACGTAGGAGATGGGGTTTTTGGGGGGAGTGGGGGGTTTGCCTGTATTTAACAGGGGTAGTGAAGAAGAAGAGGAATCAGTCAGGGGTTGAACATGTGGGCTCATGTGATATGCAACGTAAACATTTGGCCTCAGAGGGAGTTCTCAATTAACAACACAATGCTGGAATATGAATTCAGTAAATACAAGCACAAGTCAAATCCTAATAATTTTATTTGATTTTAAAGTTGATGTATATTACACTTAGAAATGACACGTACCGTACTATTTAAAAAACATCAACTTTAATATTGAATAATATTCATTTACTGTAATTTTTACACAAACTAGGAGCCAAAAGGCAGATGGTATATGTTTGTATACATTATAATGTGTACATTATAGTGTAAACAGAGGTTTGTGGACGTCTAAGCCCCCATGTCATTGCTTGTGTGTGTGTGTGTGTGTGTGTGTGTGTGTGTGTGTGTGTGTGTGTGAGATCACAGCCTGAGGAAGCGCCCCTGGCTCTGAAGTGGGAGTGAAGCGCCTCCTCTCCATCCTTAGACACCGAACCAGAACCATTCATCTCTCCCCTCCTTCAGGCTTCACATCCGGGTCATCCGCCACTATCTGTCTCCTGCGTCTGTGAGTCTGACACAGTGATCGTTGTTCCGGCCGCCGGCGTGTTGTCCTGCAGCCGTGTGACCGAGCGCGCTGCTCGCCGAGCGGACACTGCGCCCTGCGTGCACCGCTGGTGTCGGAGCCGCGGGCGCTGTGAAGCCGCAGCCGGTCGCACAAAGGCGGAGATGAGACGGTAGGAGGCGTATTGTCGGGGCTAGTCCGTGGAGATCAACTCGCCCTAACCATGTCTAAGAGCCTCAAGAAGAAAAACCACTGGACCAACAAAGTCCACGAGGCGGTGATAAGCCGGGGGAAGGACGGGGAGCTGGGCTTCGAGCTGAAGGGGGGAGCGGAGAACGGCCAGTTCCCGTACTTCGGCGAGGTGAGGCAGGGGAAGGGACTGATCCAGAGCGGCAAGCTGGCCCAGGACGAGCTGCTGCTGGAGGTCAACGACATGCCGGTGGCCGGGCTCACCACCCGGGACGTGCTGGCCGTGATCAAACACTGCAAAGACCCGGTCCGCTTCAAGTGTGTCAAGCAAGGTGAGAGACGCACGGGAGCTGGGAGGGAGGGAGGGAGGGTTGGGGGGCGGGCACGAGTCTGAGTGTGTGTGTATGTGTGTGCGTGTGTGTGTGTGTGTGTGTGTGTGTATGTGTATGGTTTGATGAAGATGTCATTTGTGCAGTCACGTGTCAGTCCGCTCTACAGGGGGAAGTCGTGCGTCCGGGTGGACATGGCACAGCCTGGTGTTGGGGCCTGTTTGCTGGTTCACTCCACCAGATGATGATCACTAACAGCTAGGATCCTTACGCAGCCGCCGTTTGTTTATCACCGTGTCGCTGGTTCGGTGCCACAGCTGAGGGAAAGGGGAGGGTGTGTGTGTGTGTGTGTGTGTGTGTGTGTGAGTGGGGGGGTGTTGTTCGTGTAGGCGTGATGCCACAGCCTGCGGTCTCCTCCTTGTTTTGGTCGAGCACTGTGGCTCGATTCACCAAACGGGCCTGCTCCGTGGATGCAATGTTTTCCTCTTTGCTGCTGCTCATTCTGAGCCACAGACAAAAACACACAGTGTCTGCTGGCTGCTGCTGCTATCCTGCTCCTCACCCTGGTATGAATACACTGATTACTGATCAGCTCTGTTGTGGACATAGTTTGTTGTAAATCATCTCCCTGTGGACATTACATGGCTGCGGAGACACGTAAACATAATGCACTCTTCAGTCCTACAATACAATGCATAACCCTAAACCCTAATCCCAAAACCAAGTCTTAACCCCTGATAGGCCCTTTGAAGCTGGAACCACTGGTCAAGATGTCCTCTGGAGGACAGTTTTGAACCAAAATGTGTCCTCACAACTTTAGAAGGACGTTTGCACGCACACAAACAGTTTTTTTTTCTTTAAGCTTAGTACTTTGTTATTGTAAGCCGGTGCAGTGTTGGGTAATTATGGCGGCCTCTGATGCTGGAGGTCTAATGTTTCTGAGCGTAGCAGTGGATTTACGGCAACACTGTTAGCTGAGTGACCTGCTTCTGTCAGCCAGTGTAAAGGCAGACAGGGTCTAAGTGACACTAGAACATTGGATTGAAGGAGCCGAGCGGAGGAGATATTTATCATCGCACCCTATCCGGCTCAGTTTAAGTCCGAGTAAGTGACTGAGCGGCTGCGTCCTCAGCCATGAAATGAGCATTACAGCGGCTTGTTTCTGGGGCATCAGTAAGGCAAGAAATCAGAACAGCTTTTTATTTTTGGACTTTGCCGAGTTTGCTCACAGAGGATTTGTCTTCAAACATCCTCATCTGTTTGCTTGCTCACAATCTCAGTGATTTCCTGGGTCGCGTTAACGTGATTGATTGTTGTGTTAGGCCTGCTGACAGAGTGAGTCCTGTGACGTGTGAGGGGTTAAATGCTAATGTGCATGTATCTCACAGGTCTATTATCTCCCCTTCTCTCTCTTATCCATTTAAACATGAGTCCGCCTGTTTGTTGAAGCTTCCAGCTCACGCTGTTCTCCAGTTCAGTGTCGCCTTTGCCAAAATGTCCTTGACACACTGCTGTTTGGACTTAATGCTTGTTGTCCCCCCTAGTATATATTTTTATTCTCATCCCCCTGTCTTTCTGTTGGCTGTCATATTACTATTGGACTTCCATGCAGTGGAGAGAGGACTGTATTTATGGTTGTGCGCTCACAGACAGCTGCTGACACACTGACAGCCGACTGAGGAATCATCTAGAAGCGGTTCAGTCGTTTGGCTCAGAGGCCGCAGGCAGCCAGATCAGAGAGGGATGTACTGTCTAGTGTACAATCATGTCTGACTGCCCATGGGAAGACGCACATACACGTTTTAAAAAGTTATTTTCAATCGGGTTGAAAGCAGAACCACCCCGTCCCACCCATCCACCCCCACCCCCTGTCTTCACATCCCAGAGAGCGTGCAGTGGTGGCAGCGAGGCCTGATGGACCCCCAGAGTGAGGTCACTCTGCCCTGACCTGTTTCACCTATTCCGTTTCTACATTACCAGTACAGAACACTGCTGTGTTGCTACAAGCTGGGCCATGCAAAAGCTAAATTGAATTGCTGGCTTGAATTTGTGTAAAAAAACAAAAACAAAAAAACAGTTGAAGTAGAAGGAGACTGTAAACTGTAGTGTAAGCAATGTTTGAAGTCAAATTAGCATCAACACTAATTTCATCATCGTCATCATAAAATCTGATACGCATTTAAACCTAACTAAACTGTACCGTGGTAATCTGCCATAAGAATGCTATTAAATGTTTTTTTCTTTCCAAATAAATGTTAAGATTCCACCCATCACACCCCGTTGTTCTGCCAGTGAGATTGTGGCATCCACGAGACCTGCCCCTCTCATCTGACACCTGAACAACAACAAACATGATGTCAGTGTGTGCCTCCGGATAAGAGGCCGAATCCTTCCTGCGCCGTGTCGGCTGCAGGAGCAGAAGTATGTACTTATCCCCATGTACAGTCTGCAGCCAGTGACTAAAACAGATAAATCTACTCCTCTTCATCACACTGGTCTCCAGACAACTTTGACCCTCTGCAAACCAGGAAACTTCACCCACACAGAGATTTTATATAACACACCATTTCAATGTAATGCATCCAGATTCTGTGGATTCGGATGAGAAATTAAAATAGAATTTTACTGATGAGAGTTAGATCTATGTTGGTTTTGGAGAGAAATCAATCTCTCCCCCTATAAATATCAAACAGATATTATCATATTCCACTGTTGAGCAGCCAAGATATCTCATCAACACCCACCAGCCTGTGGAGAAGTAAGTGAGTTTTAACTTTTAAACTAAAGCAATGCAAATTTGCTAACAGGATCTTTTTAAATGTCAATTGGGAATGTGCGTGTAGGATTTTTTTAATTTGCTGAGGAGTAGCTACTGATACCAGCAACTTTTTAATTACGTTACTATGTTGAAACATGTTGACAAGTTGCTATGAACAGGCCTGTTATTATTATTTAGTGTTACCTGTTTTGTTCATGGTATTGTTTGTATTCTCAGCCTAGGTCTGAGTCAAGTTTGCAGACTCAACTATGAACACAGACAGTGGGGGCAATATTTCTCACATTTCATACCATGCAGGTGTTAGCTGTGTATCTAGTAACCCTCTGATTGTTCCCATGGAAATCTTGTGATGTGTAAGTAGCTATTAAATCAGTTTATCAGTTGGTACTTGATCACTGATTTGATTTTCAAAGAAACGACTTATATTTAATGTAATGTGTGCACGCATCTTAATAGGGCTGTTACATATTCCTCTGAGTGTGTGTGTATATATTATACTGCTGTATCCTTCCTACTCTGTCATGTAAATGGCTATGCTCTAATTCTATCTGGACTAAAGGCAGTCTAATAGCATAACATATCAATATATTAAAGCAAATTGATGTCTACAGTTGTGTAAGAAGAAAGGAAATTTTGCAGCAGGATGTAATTGGGAGTTCACATAATGAGGTGAAAAATATACCATAGTATGACATATTACATATTAAATATGGTATATAATCAGTGTATTTACTTGAGGTGTAATATTGCACTTTCTTTACATGAATAATACAGCACATGAAGTGTACACAAGTGAGCAATGGTGAGAAAAAAATAATATTACCATTCATTGGAGGGCCTGGTGTGTTGTTGCGAACAATGCAGACAGGAATGAATTGTAACTTATATACTAATTTCTTTAAGATTCACGCTTCTTAAGTAATAATAAGAATATGTCCAAAAAACATGTAGTGTTTTTTCATAAAACTAATCTGATAAACATCTCTCATAAATGTTCACATTCTCATCAGCACCGAGCAGTGACGTGCAAACAGAAACAGCTGTTCGGCGCAGTGAGTCACATGTATACAAGTCAGCCAAAAGGTGTTAGAACAGTATGGAAAGGACAGAATGTGTGAAAGTGTGCTTGTGTGTGTGTATGCATGTGCGCGTGCATGGGTGTGCATATGTGTGTGTGTGATTCTGTGACACGTGTGAAAGGGAGTTTTTAGTGAAGATGGTGTGAGAATACACACCTCGGGAGAAAGAAGATTCAATCTTATGATTCTATTTCACATTACTTTTGGCAGATTCTTCATTTACAGAAATTAAAAACAAGATCTTCTTAAGTGCTTCTTTCTACAATTATGACATGTCTTTGTTGTGCAAATTAGTTATAATGCTAAAGCACAGAGGATATTCTTGCAGTAATTCCCCCTTTCCGCCTAATCAAGCAAAATAGCTACCGATTTCACTTTCTATCGCATAATTGTAATGATAATGTTTTGTGAATCAGATAGCTGTCCCTGTTTATTCACAGTTGATGGTAAATTAAATAAAATAGGATAATATATGTATCCATGCAGCTCTTTTACATGTTTTATTTAGCATTAGTCTTTTTCCATAAATAGCTATGGAGCAAATCCAGTGATATAAATAATATTACTCTCAGCTATTTTTGGACTTTCTTTTTGTATGAGTATATTGGGCCATCATCCAAGGCTTAATCCAGAATCATTGCTCTGATTACCATAAAATTAGCAGAAAAATTTGATCCTCCCTTCATCTGAAGCTCTGCTACAGAAATGCAGACTAACTGCAGCAGTTCTCAGCCGCACCTTATACAGGCCAGGCCAGGAAGCTCACGTTCAGCATTAGATTATAACCACCTTATCAGAAACTTAAAAGTCTCTCTTAACTAGGTAGTTATAGGGGCCTCCTGTCGCTGTACTTTCAACTGCAAATAATAACATTAATAACAATAATAATGGACGTCATCAACTTAGCAGTGATATGAGAAGCAACAAGCTGATAATACAATCCAAAAAGGTGGTATATAATGAAAGAGAGGGTCACTAGTATCAAACTTTGAGGAACTCCTTGGAAGAAAAAAAAGCATTGGTACTTGCAATAATGTCCACTGAGGAATAATTAATAACAAGAATGTACTCTGCGGCACAGGCCCATGTCGCAGAGTGCAAAAAGATCAGCCCATCTTGTGTGAATCAAGAGGTGCAGTTTGTTAGAGGTATTTGGAGATCTGTTTGGTAACCACATTTTCAATTGTGTTAATAAAAATAGGTGGAACTAAACTGTGATTAGCTATCAAGTTTAGCAAGACTGAGTAAAAGCAATAGAGGTGTAACTCAACCTTGTTTGAATGTTACAAAATAATTTTTTATATGTGTGACTACTGCTACCGTGGGTTGAGATATGACTTGGAGGAAGTTTTTAGAAATGGGGTCCAGTGTACATGTGGTAGGCTGGGAAGACTACCGCTCAGGAGTTTTCTACTCAGCGAGGTTTTAAATGAAAAGTGCCAGCTTTTTTGACTTGGCTGTATGATTCCTGGAAATCCTCTTAATGTGGGTATAAATGGAGCCGAAGGAGAGAAGGTGAACATCCTCCACTCTCTTTTTGCTTTGTGGATGAAGCTTGAAAATCAATCAATAACATGTGCTCTGTTGGTATTATTAACTTACTATAAGTTGATCCTGTCAAAGGCCTCGGATCATTTTATTTAGGCTAGAAACTGCAGGATCATAGCTCAGAGGTAGAAACTCAAGCTTAGCCACCAGTGACCAAATATCTAACTGGTCCACTTCAGATAAGCAGGTCAGTGTCATTTTCCATTGACACACTGTATGGGAAATCTGGGACTGTGGTGCTGCATGTGATTTTCCAATGCATTTAGAACTTGTGTTTGTGCTTGAAAGCCACGACTGAAGTGTCAAATTATTTTTGTCCAGGAAACTTTTGTCCACCCACACAGGTGTTTTATCTAATTTCTCATGCCTTGCTGTCCTGTTAATTTTGCAGTGCCTGATTGGATGGGATGACATAATGACCCAAATATTAATGGTACTTAAAGTTTTGTGACATCATCAATTCCCACAATAGCTTCACCCATTTTCAACCTGACGAGGTCTAATGAGAGTAAATAAAAGCAGCTGTGGGGGTGTGCAGAGGTTTTAAATATCACTGGCCATTAGTCATAATAATACAGTATTGAACACAATTGGCTATTCAAGCGATGGTGGTGTGTGAGCTGTCACAATGTCCTGTTTGTGAAAGCTGATAGAACCGGAGATTTTGGTCTCAAACAAAATAGATCAGCATAGCATTGACTATATGATGTTTGCAAGGACATATAATGAAAAAGAAGGTGCATTTTATCTGGCTGCGACAAAAACATATTTTTATTATTATTCATTTTCTTCGCCAGTGTTGAGAGAATGTGTGAGACATAATGATAGAATACAGAGTAAATGTCTATTTCTTATTGTTGTCAGTAAAAGTATGGCAATAACAATAAGATGGCATTATCTTATTAATTTTTGTACCGACATCCTTTACCTTTATTATATGCCAAATTGTTTATGGCTTTTTTGTCATTCTACTTTAACACAGGAAATATGTTATTTAAGGGACATACTGTATTTGTGGAAACATTTTTTGTTTATTTTGTCTACTTGGTGGAGGCTCCATCAGTTGGTTGGAGGTGAAAATCCAGCAGAAGATCTAGCAAAGAAATATGCAGTGTTTACTGTCTGTGACTGTCTTCTTTACATGCTTGTTATTCCATCTGTGAATGTGAGTGTTTCAGGGATCACTGCTACAGCTGTTGACACAGAATTGCACAGACTTGCGTCTATGGATCTGCACAAAAGCTACTACCGGCCTTATATTCCCTCTTTAGTCTGGAGGTGGGCTGGTTCAGTGAGGACACTGACGCTCTGCTCTCTAAGGTAGACCTCTATGGTAGAGGTTGCCAGGATGTCTGGCTGCATCAGCCTGTAGTGAGAGTCATTCAGTCTCTATGTGTCTTGTATGTGTGTTTATGTGTGCTGTCTGCTGTCTCCTCACATAAAATCAAACGGGTTCAGGAGGTGTATAATATACATTGTACATTGCTTAGTGACAATGAGCCAGGTTTGTGTTGAAACAAGAACCCCCCCCACTTTCACAGGGATCATATCTTATTCAGTCAGGCATAGCAGCACAGAAGGACGCGAATAGTTTTCACTCACAGACATAGTTAGATTAGCCAGCAGCACTAATCTGATATCTTCACCATGGGATTCAGATCTGACTGCGAGGGATTATAAAAGCTGGCGTCGGAGCAGTGACGGCTGGTGACTCCAAAGATTGTGGATGAAAACCATCAGACTGAATCATTTTGATATACACCAGTCTCTTACACTACTTTTCTAATGAAAATAGAAGCTTTGAAATAATTATTTACAAATTTCTTCTCTGGATAGGAAAGAAACGTGTGTGCATAATGTGTCATTAAAACCCTGTTCATCCAGCAGGAGACAGCATCCAGTATGTTAGAGAGGAAATTTTTACCTCCGATTTGAAAAAGGAAAACAAAAAAACACTAAAAACTGGAATTATTAAAAACAAAGCCAAACAGAAGTATATGTTCTGCTGCCTGTAGCAAGATTCAAATTTATATTTGTAGGTGCAGTAAGGCCTGTTGTTGCATCCTGTTGTGGCATCCTAAAGACAATATAGGATTTCTGCTTAATAAGTGCTGCTGAACTCAAACAGGTGGAACAATGCCAATAATGATCTTTACTTAAACACATGAGGGAATCGTGAATAATTGGGTTAAAGCCCTTTTTATGCACGCACACCATGACTGATTTAAAATCCTGTATCAACATTTGTTGTCATAATAAAAACCACATATAATATCACGCATAATAGGAGCTCTAGTGGGGATGAATTAAATTGCAGGATTGTCTAAATATGAACTCACATTGTCGTCCTGAGCTAATCACATTATAGCACCAGGCAGCTTCCTGTAGCTCGCTGAAAGAAATCGCAGTTAATGTGTTTGCCTTGAGAATCATTTCATCACTGTAATAGCTTCCTCTTACCAGTAGAGGACAGTAGCTGTCTAATCAGTCAATTACCACTGTAAAGACACGTCACT
Source organism: Trinectes maculatus (assembly GCA_016785345.1). NCBI lineage: Eukaryota > Metazoa > Chordata > Actinopteri > Pleuronectiformes > Achiridae > Trinectes > Trinectes maculatus. The sequence continues at coordinate 921,959 of JAFBJQ010001306.1, forward strand.
ATAAAAACTTCTTGATTTAAGGACACTGTTGACATTATAGACATACAATTACTAGAACTAGAGCATCTTTCAGCCAGTGTGGACTCTACACCTTCCTGCTGTAGTATGGTTTTATGTATGGTTACATTAATATGTTTATTTTAAAATATAGAGATGGTGTGAGGATGTGGTCCATGAGCATCAGTCCATGTTGATAGATTTAGTTTAATTTTCCAGAATGTGACATATTCCAGTCTTTGGTGTCAGCCTCCAAATATGATGAGGAGGGCGACTTTTCTGGTAAGGATAAAAATATCTGGAGCAGTGAATATAATGACTGATAATAAAAATAGTAGTTTTCCAGCTGACTTCAATGACTGTATAGCATACATTTTGCTGGGTGTGTACAATATGGCAGTTCATCCCGTTCAGTCGAACATGTTTGATGAAGTCACGTCAGTACAGTTGAGTTGATAAATTCATTTTAATTTGGACATAGCAGCATGAAGACTCCTTAATAACTACAGACAGACTTTATTAGTGTATCAGACCATAACGGCCAAATGAAGCATTGGATGGAAGAATCATTACGATGCTCAGAGGCGACCTTCTTTCAGCCACAGCCATAGCTATTACCTTTTTTCGATTGACTGGGAACAAACCCTTGCTGATTTTAACCCCTCAGGTTATCGACGCCACAGAACTCAATTGATCTGGGGGCACAACCCTCCCTAATCCCTCTGTCTGTCCTTCCCCCTTATTATTCCTCAGCAGTAACGTTGAGGAGAGAGATAGAGGACATAATGTTTAAACCCACTAGCATCTTCTCCATCCTCTTTCCCCCTCAGGGTGATCTTTTGCTGAGGAATCCTGCTTGTAGTTCCTGATAGAGCTTGGAATTGCTGCAGTCGAACTCCAAACAGCCACAATCAAAACAGGAGCTATGAAAACACATGCCTCATGTCCACCAGTATTTAGCTCACCAGCACAGACTGGAGGTGAGGGGAGACACTACAGGAGGAGGACAGTATGAGGAATATTAGGGCTGGCAATTCCTATCACCTCCCTCCTTTAATCTTCAAGCCTCGTTTGTAGTATAGGCTTGTTTCTCTTTATAGTGACTCAGAGGTTGTAAATGTGTGTCTGGCCCTGATTACGGTGCAGTAGAGAAAGACGTGCAGCAACATCATCATTAAGACCAGTGTGAGGATAGAGAGGAATCAATATTTAGACCTTTAGGAGGGAGTCTCTGTCATTTACTATTAATAATGGGCCCTGCTGTCTGCTGTAATAATGACATTAGGAGTGCTGGAAATAGATAATTCATTCACATCTGAGTGGCCATCAAATGTGGAAACTGTCAATATATTCGCAGTTTAAGACTCTGTCTTCTCTTTCTCGTATACACACACCACAATGTCTGACTGGGCAAGCTAGTCGAACAGACCGGACAAATGAAGTAAAGACACAAAACAATATGTGGTGGAGCAGAATATGCAAGTAATATGTTTACCATTAATGGCGAGAGGCATCTTCTGGAGTAAGCCTAGGTTAAAAAAAATAATTGGAGCTTAAATGCTGAATGTACTGTAGTGAAATAAACAAATTCATAATATATATTATATTTTATTCTATACACATCCGAGTTCTAGCATATTTTTTTAAGACAGTGCAAATAAAAGCATTGGGTTCAGATTAAAATAGTTGTAATTGCAAGAAATGTATTAAAGTAACAGAGAAACCCAAGTATAATTTTCATCACATAGTTGATTTGGTGTAAAGTTGTGTTCTGAGGCTTATTTTGGCTTTTATTTCACTTATTGTCATAGTAGACATTGTTGGCACATCCTAGCAGGTGCAGTACCTAACACCGGTGCAACTGTAATAAAGTGTAAAAAGTTTTAACTTTGGTCTAACTCCTTATTCTTCTGCAGAGCACATGGAAAAAGAAACAGAAAAAGTGTATCGGGTTTGGGTTTCGATAATAATCTGTCAGTGTTAAACTGTTCAGGGGTTGACTAGTAGATGAATAGGATGGATGATGTATATGTAACCGGTGGACTTCTGCGTTGTGTTGTATTTTTTTCCTTTTATAATGACGACCCAGCGAGCGCTTTGCTGGAGTTTTATTTTCTCTCTGCATATGAGCACACAAAACAAACGTCGGTCCTCGTATTTACACTCCTCGACTCCTCTATCCATAAGGATATTAAACAGGGAGAGGTAAAGAAATGTATACATTTAAATAAAATAATAAAATATGGCACACCTGCATATGAGCACACAAAACAAACGTCGGTCCTCGTATTTACACTCCTCGACTCCAACTCCTGAAACAGCCAAAAATCATACAAACATAACGCTTGAACAAAAATGGATGAAATAGCAGGGGGTGATACATTCCTCTTTATTATTGTGTATGTGTGTTGCAGAAGGTCCGGACTCAAACCCTGTGGGTTTATACTCTTATACCTCTTGTGGAAGTGTGGCCAAGCTATCGAGTTTTGTTGTCCATGACAACTACTCTGGTACAGCAGAACACCTCGGTTTGTTAAGTGTGGTAAACTCTGTGTGTGTGTGTGTATGGGATTTGATTGGTTGTGTGTTAATTGTTGTGCAGGTCAGGTAAAATAGCGAAAGACAAAGAATAGTTAAATGTAAAATGTGTTTTTTTTGAGTGTGTGTTGCGGCCTGTTAAATTTGTTATTGTACTAATGTAACAAATTCGAGTATAAAGGATGTAAATAGCATTTATTAGTCTAATAATTCTGTCTGAAGTTGGGACAAGTTGTTTTGCAAATATTACATAACACCTATTTTATTTAAACTGCATGTGTCCTGCGACTAATTCTGGAGGGAACTTTTTGTCATCTGCAAGAGAAAGTGAAAAAACAAAAAGTTTGAGCAGAACAGTGGATCTGGATAATACACCCCTGCTCCATTTTGTCATGATGTTACACCATATTTGTCTCACTGTGTCTTGTGATCATCAGTTTTTATTTTTATGCAACGGTCAACATTTTGCCTTGTGTATGCCGTATGAATCAGGGATAGTACTGGGTATCTGTCCCTAAAGCATGACTGCAAGGTTGTTTGCACTTAAGAGTTGGAACGGTTAAACTTTGTGAAGAATTAGATTCAGAGAATCAATGTGGCCTCCCTTTGCTCTTGGCCCCATGCAATAGAAAACATGTTAGACCTCATTATCCCCAAACCACAAAGAATGGCTCCTGTTTGTTTCTACCTCTATCTGCTAAAGTAGTGTAGGTAAAGCTGAAGTCCTCCCAATCACACATGGTCTGAAACACAGTGGGCTGAAATTTAACTGGCCTTATATTTAGTGTTTCTTGCAGTGCTACTGAGAGCTCAGTTCTTCTAATCCAGAAATCATCCTCATCATTTTGACAACGCATGCACTGCCACTACATGTAGCACATGTGTAATCAGTTACATTCAGAAATGTGCTGCAAGTGATGAACCTGGTTGCGGATACTTTGACACTGATACACAATTTGACACTGATTTGAAGTTACTTAGGATGCATATAACCCTTCTGTATTTCTGTATTTGGTTGTGTTGTACTTGTTTTGTCAGTAATTGCAGGTCTTCTTTACCTTTGTTGAGGGTTAAGAACAGAGGATGTCGTAACTTGTACAGATTGCGCTATGAGGCAGATTGTGCTTTGTCATTAAGGGGTATGTAAAACAAATTATTTGTTTTTATTTGTCTGTCTGGTTTTGTTATAGGGACTGTTTGCAGTGCATATATTATCAAGTTGAGGTTTTTCCTAAATCGCGTGTTTTGTCTGTTTGCTTATGTTTTGTTATGTTGCAGTGCATTCATTTTCCGGGCCACTGTTTCCCCTGTCATAGGGATTTAGTTTCTGCTGACCAGAGAACTTCAGCACTTTTATAAAGCCAGACTATGACCACACATCAGACTGTAGAAGACTGAAAAAACTGTTTTCAGTTATGCATAGCAACTCTTTGTTGCATGTTTTGCCTGCACAGCTGCTTCTTGGAAGCTGTTGCCAGTTTGATGGAGGCATTTGATTGATGTGATTATATTTGAATCTAATAAATATTTAATGCCTAGTGCACATAGGAACGATGCAATGTGTTTATACCAACATGTTAAAAGAGAGTAGCATTCAGGAATTCTATAGCCTAGTGTTGGTCTGATTATTACGCACACTGCTATACAAACTATAAACAAGTAGCAGATCAGGCAATAAGTTGACATGTTGCATATAATATCGTGCATACGTTGATTGGAAAGAGCAACAGGCCAACAAGAGGAAAGAAGAACTAATGTTATTACATTAGCATGAACAGGAGGCCTGTATGGCAGCTCAGGCTGAACCCTGCGTTGCTGTTTTGAATATCAGCCGTCTCATCTTCCTCTGAGATTATAGTTAGCATGCTGGTTAGCTCACCCTCGGGCCAGATGTGAAGCGTGATCCTGACCTGCTGAGGGCACTGAGGACAGGATTAACCTCCTGGAGAAAAAAAACCCAGCAGCTTTAAAGTTCCTCTGCTCTTCTTCACCCATACAAATGTCTTTGCTCGTCAATGTGTTTATTTTTTTTAAACATAAAGATTTAAGATAAGGACGACCTTTGTCCTCACCGTCGACAGGCATTTGGATTTGGTCTTGGTTTGCGATTTGTTTATGGTTTTTGCAGGTCAAGTTCATTTTGATTGGAGAATCACTTCCGACTAATGCGGAATAAATTTGATTTCATCATACACCTATCAAACCAACATTACATATTCATACACAGTCTTTTTGTCAGGCCGATATAAAGGGAAAAAAACTGCTCATAAGAAGCGACCTAACGCAAGGAGGGTAGGGTTTCAAAATAAAACAGGAAATAATACCAACACCGAAACAAGACATGACACTTTTGACAATCTACACTGACCAGTTAAATCTGACTTATTCACAAACAAAGATATTTCAGACTGAAATTTTTAGGGAAAGATATCGTCAGCTACTGAGCTTGTAGTTCAAAGGTACATTTTCCTAAATGATTAGAAAACATTTGATTTTGTTAAAAAAAAAAACCAAAAAACCCATTTGTAATAGAAATGAATCCTAAATTCCGTCCCGTCTGATAACTACACGAGCAGTTAGCAACACTAATGACATTTATGTCAGATATGCTTCTTGTTGTTCACAGTCATAATTGAAATTGACCGGAGGCTATTTATTCAAGTATTGTGACAACCAGAAGAAGTCTGATTGCTTTACATTTGGCTGTTCTGGTATTTGCATTACTGAGTGGAAGAACAGGAGCTTGTTTTTACAGTGGCTCACTGCGGAACTAAGTCCAAGTTTTTATTACACTTAATTCAAAATATTAATGCTCAATTATCAGTTCTATTCAAAATTAGGGTGAGAGAGCGCTGTGATGCATTTCATGTAAACAGCAATGTTTTTCATGTGCGTCCTGCCATTGACAATTTCTTTTTCCTCCCATGTGTTCTTTTTATTCAATTATTCTGTATGCAGTCAATTTAGGACAACCCCACCTCCCCCATATTGAATTATTATAATATACTGTCAATGGAATTTGAAGGTCATATTGTTAATTTTTCTTCCATTTTAGATAAAGTAGGTATTCAGGATTAGCTGTGTAAACAAATCCTCTATTTTGTGTTGCTAAGCAACAAATGCATAAGATTGTGTTTACCACCGTCCACCCTGTCTCTCTGTAAAATCGTTTCCTCATGATGCTTATACATAGCACACACAACTCCTGCAGACAACATGATATTGAACGTATGTATTCAACACACAACCGTAGAGAACCTCTGTGTGGCTTGGATAGAGAAAGCAGCTACAGCATTAACAGGTAGGAATGTGGTGCTGACAGCTTTAATGGGCCACCTTGTTGAAATGTCACTACACAATTGGTGGTTTTTATTTTTGATGGGCAGAGGACTTACATAATGCTTCACTGAGCACATACACCAGTGATTGCTGTTTGCCTTGATGTGTTTTTGACTGATAGCCGTTGTCATGTTTTTCCTGTCGTTGTGCTGCAGTCTTTGAAAATCTGTAAAACTGTCTTCCCCTGATGTTTTTCCCTCTGTGCAGCCAGTCACAGAATAAGATGACTGTCACGTAAATTTGCTCAATTTAAACATTCCACCAATAATGTGCCAATGCAGATATTTATATATATCTGTGTGTGTGTGCGCCCTGAGCTAAATACTAATATGATCAGCGATACTAATATCATGAATTGGTGTTTGTTTATTACTAGTATGTAAACCAAACCTTGCCCGAGAGGACACTTCAGGCTTCTTCACTGGCATCAGCAGCTGTGAGGTCATCAGGCCTACATATGCGTACGAGTGTGTGCAGCTTCGGTTTAACATCTGCTGCTGCGTTTAACAGTATTTCTCTCCAGTTGGTGACGTTTACACAAGGTCAAGCAGGCAGAGCATCTGGTGGGCGAGTTGGAGCATTAGAGGAATGTCAGGCAGCATCTGCGTGAACTGACACACACAGTGCACACTCAGAAAGACAGACACACGTCTATAAATGCTTCCACACACATTAACATGATTTTACTATGCTTCTCCAGTTTCCCTCTCTCTCTCAGACATGCTCAAACACACATGCACACTAATAAGAAAAAACACTCCAGTGCAATGACAGCAGCAGCAGATAGGGGACGCTGCAGGACTAAGGAAGCTGCCTAGCCAATCCAGGGGCAGGTTGTTTGTAGCCCGGCTTCCCACTGGCACATCTCCTCCTCCCCTCTTTTCTCCTGACGGTCGTCGTCTCTCTCTCCATCTCTCCACGTCTCTCATCATCTTCCTTCCCCCACATCCTCGTCTTCTTCTACGGGATTAAAAATTGGCTGTGGCCGTGTGCCGTATGTGTTGGAGCAGCTGCTGTGAGGCAGCGGCAGGATGGAGACAGTGAGGTTTCACTGAGGCGGCAGAAGACGTGCAGTGGTTGGTTGCAAAGCTAGAGGACGCCTGAGAGGACAGGCTGCCTGTGGATGTGTACCTGTGGAGAACGGGCTGCTTCGATCAACATCTGGGGCAGCTGCTGATGAGGTGCCTCAATTGCTTTGTCTTTCTCTTGGCTGTGTCTGTCTCTCCATCTCTCTCTGCACTGTCTCTGTGTGTGGTGGTTTGCGTGTATTGGTGTATGTGCATGTCAAAGATATGGTCTGTGAATACATAGCTGAGTGATGGGATGTTTATCCATCTTAAAACTGCAGCGCTCCAAATGTTATTAAATAACCTTTCATTATATCTACCTTTCTTTTCTGGCCCTCTCCTCTCCTCTCGATTCACAGTGCTTCACATTCCTGCTAAAATGGTGTCAATTTACATAAGATGTTATATCAAATGGATTCACATGTGTCTGCCACATACATGTGTGTATTTGCACAGTCTGTGCCATTGAAGCCCATGTAAAGAATGTCCCCTCTGACAGCGTGCTATGCTCTCTTCAATGGGTAATCACTGCATTAATGTAAACCGGTAGGCCCAGTGCTGTCAGATCACTTCGACAGTACATCACACAGAGTGTGCATTAATGATGACGACATATTTGTCATTTATAAATGCGTTGCCTCGAACCTCATTCCTCCAGCTGTCAAATGTGATCATCTTGCATCCTGGATGTTGTGTGGAGAATAACTTCTCCCGCTCTCATCCCCCTGTGCTTCTCTGGTTTGAAAATGGAGGGAGGAGGAGGAGAAACCACTCATGGACATTATCATACAGCGTGTGTGCAGCCCAGATGCTGGCCTGCTCATAACCGTCTGTTTCTCGATTATTTGACTATGTTTCAGGTAAACGACTTGAGTGAGAAGGTGAACCGCTTGTGCAGCAAATGATCAGCAGAGACAAAGTGGTGTGAGCTTCTGTCCTCTGAAGCCCTTTTTCACCCAACCTGCTGACACAGCACGTCTGCCCCCAAGGGAATCACTGATTTACTCAGTTACCATGATATATGTGTGTATTAATGCCAGTGTGTGTTGTAGCCTCACCTAATGGTTTCCACCTGATTAAGCCATTTAGACTTAATGCACATAATAAAATACTCAATATTACTACCTCTACTCTTTTTACTACTGCTTTAGGCAACTCATTGTAAGAATTGTGCTTGGCTTTATTTAGCTTCCCCTTATATGCGTCTAGGTGTAATTCACATTCTCGCATTTACCATATTTGTGCCTCTGACTGATGCTGTGCACGTGTTTTTGTTGACACGCTGCAAAAGAATGGGGGGCCTGGGGCAATGGTCCATATTTGTGCTGTGCCGTTCAGTATAGGATGTTTGGTTCACTTTGTGGTGTGTTCCAGGTCGCTTGTGATGTGGAGGGGGGGGGGATAAGGTTCACCTCGAATGACAGGTTGACACTTATATGGTTGCAGGCTACCGTTTAATCTTTCATACATAATACTAGCTGAGATTCCACTGGTATCTTCAGCTTCTCATAGAGGTGTGACATATGACATGAAACAGATAAGGTACATAATACTTACATATGCTCAGATGTTCAGGGTGCACTGTGGCAATGACATACACAATTATCCCAACTATAAGTCTGTGTACATCAAGATTATTTTGAAGCTATTATTTTTAAAGTAAAAAAAATGCTACACTGCGTTGCTTCAATGTTCATTTTAAATTTTTGTCAACTTTATACTTCACCAACTGATAGTTTGATTTCTTTCCCAGATTTAAGAAAGTAAATACATAAATACTGAGTAAAATATTTTAACTCATTCAATTCAACATTATGAATTAACTATGAAGAGACAATTTTCAGGACTTTGAACTGCAGGAGGAGTGGTGTCATGTGAGATCACAAAAATAAAGACAAGCTGTAACCTCCTTCTGTCTCTGCGTTTAGGGGGAGTGGTTGACAAAGATTTGCGGCACTACCTCAACCTGCGCTTCTCCAAGGGCTCTGTGGACCACGACCACCAGCAGATCATCAGAGACAACCTCTACCTCCGCACCGTTCCCTGTGAGTCCACATCACCCTGATCCTATCTCTCTGCTCTCCTTCCTTTGGTCTCCATCGCCCCTTGATGCCTCTCTTTTCTTGCCTCTATCCCACTGTGTTATCGGTAATTGTCTCTTTCCCTTTCGTAGATATCACTTTGCTTTCTGTCCTCCTTCAGTTCTATTTTCTGCTCTCCCTACGTATTAGTTTTCCCTCCTTGCCCTCGGGACGTTGCCCTTGTATTTTTTCATCACGCACGCTCTTTCTCGCTGTCTCTCGCCATCTATTGCTCCTTCTTTTCCCTCAACCGTCCGACCGCTGAGCTCTCAGCCTGAGGTTTCCACGGCAACCACCCTCTTGTCTCGAGGCTTGCATTGCCATGACGCCCTACCCCCTCAAGCACACGCTCGACATGCACAACACACACAGACATACACAGATCAGATCGTGACAACAACTACATAGTTTTGATGGGTCTGCAAAGATAATATGAGATAATAATAAAGATAATGTCACTATATTGGAACAAATAAGAGGTTTCTTTTATCTGTTTGGAGGAAACGGTATATCCTGCATATGCAAAGCCTCAAACAGACACATCATTTCTGTTGAATATACACGGGTCTAAATGTCTGTGCTGACATTGTGTTATCAATGTGTGTACCTGTTGTGGGAATCATGTCATGGCCATGATTAACATTGAGGAGATGTCGTCCCCAGCAGCTCCGCCTGCTGTCAATACACCGAGCAGCTCGTGAATCAGCTTCCCTGGAGACTAAAGGCTCGACTGCAGATGTGATGCCTTTTCATGCAGCATATGGATCAATGGATTCTGATTCTGATTCTGATATTGATGTTTGGTAAAGGGCTTGGCCCATATATGACATGTTTGTCATATATGACGCTGCTGAAAATCTCACCTGTCATGTCACCTGGGTGTTTTTAAAGTGAGGGTGATTGAGATGAATGAATCTCTGTCTGTTCAAAAGAGACGGAGTCTGTCGCAGATCCACGAGAAAACAAAACCATGACTTGACGTCAGTGATGGTCGCTTCTGCGTTGGCTGAGCCTTTTTACTATACCAGATGTCCTACGCTGGTGTGTTGAGCTGCTGACACAGAAGTGATTGTTTAATACGCTCTCACAGCTGCACGGCTCGCGACCCTCTCTCTCTCCCTCTCTTTCCTCTTCTCCCTCCCTCTCTCCTCTCCACTTCACCTCTTTGCTTTCACTCTTTGCTCTCCCTCCTTTCCTACCTCTTAGATTTTTTTTGGTCATCACCTCAGTCTATCACATTTTTCTCTGCCTTTTAACTCCAGATGGCCCACGCTGCTTCTCTTTCCCTCTGTCTCTCTTTCTTCTGCCTTTCCCAGCCTGTTGGCCATGTAATAGTGCAGCGAAGGCGGACTGACAGGGCGACAGCTGAGGTGATGGAGACTGGCTGAGGTTCAACACTGCAGGTCCTTGTACACTTCAGCTCTGTTGAGACCAAACATTGCATGGCACAGGCTCCTTTTAGTCACATGAGCCATAGTTTTGTCTCCACATTTTCTGTTGCTTCCAGCCATTGATGAGTGCAGACAGTTATTCTGTGCTACGTTGGAGTGGTAAAACCATCCCCATAATTAACTGCCTATCACTTGACAAAGCTGATGCAGTGGAATAGTTACACCAACCTCCTGCACAGCAGCTATGAGTCATATGCTGAATATTTGAATTGCATTCAGATACATATGATATTACAGCATTTGCCTGAAATTGTCCTAATGTCTAATGATTTAATGATTGAATTAGTCTTTGGTCAGCAGATCACGTGCACTGCACCTGAGGATGTTGCATTTACATTATCAGACACACAGAATTAGGCGATGCTCAACCATCAGAGTGACACAGCATCAGACATCTAAAAAAGCCGGGGTGATGTGCTGCTGCTGTCTGGCTGGCCGTTTGTTGTTGTGGTTTGGAGCGTTATAAAATTAGTGCTTTTCTCCCGTGTCTGCAGTGGTCTGACTGTGCTGTCAGTGCGAGTCTGTCAGCTTGACAAGCAGACGCCACTCTGTATCACAACACGCTGTCACACTGAACGACGTGGGCAGAGGTGTGTGTGTGTGTGTGTGTGTATGAGAGAGAGAGAGAGAGAGAGAGTGTGTGTGTGTGTGTGTGTGTTTAAATGCTGACATCAACTCCTGCATCCTGTTACATCATTCAGCTCAAGGACTGGCTGCTCTCCCCCCCAAAAATAATGAATTGAATGTGACACTTGGCTGCCTGATATTACGTATCTTTTTCACATCATATAGGCTGTCAGCTGTTGCTGCTGTGTTTGTACTGGACGCTTTTATTTATGTGCAGGGTTGTTTTTGACATGCATTCATGCTTCAACAGGCAAACATACCGAACACCAGCAGGACTGTCACTCAAAGAACACTCACATACCAATACCGAAAGCCAGAAAAAGAACGGTAGAAAGAAAAGTTCAGATAGTCATCTCACTTTATGAGTTGAACTAATGATGTGATTTTCACTGTTTCAAGGTGTCTACATTCTACATTTACATTCACTTGACCACTTCAGCAAATGAATGATGGCTTCTGCCAGAGCACCTGATGTTGAAGAATCTGCATCTCAGTTTAAGGCAGTAAAATGGAGCTAGAGAAGTGGGAAAACACACACACACACACACATATACAATACATATAGACACACAGGAAAAAGCAGAATGAGTAGTAGAGAGGGGAGGGGAGAGATGATGGATGTGGTCATAAGCAAAGAGCCACTGCAACAAAATGGTAAAAAGGGGGGAAGGCAGGAGCAGATGTGGTAAGGAGGCGATCAGCAGGGAAGAGGTGCAGCAGGAAGACGAGAACAGACACAGTATGAAAATTGAGAAGAGGAGAGCCAGTGCAAAAGGATGGAAAGAGGATCGGGGGGTGAGTTGAATAGAGATGTGTGAGTAGAAGGGTGAAAGTGCATGAAATGTGGGGTTGAAGGAGATATGAGGGAGCCTCGTAAGTCATTCCTCAGTGAACCATCTCTTCTCCTTTGCTCTCCTCAAAGGCATCAGTAAAAGGCTCTATAAATAGCTTCAACCGTGAGCAGCACGTTTCTCTACTCAGATAGCCTATAAATAGTGTACATGCAGCTTATGTCACTTCACATCCACTGTTCTGGATGCAAGCTGTCTTGCAGTCTTGCAACCTCTGATAGGGAATCCTCCTCTGGAGACCACAGAGGAGGAGAAGATAACGAAGCTGATGGGGAACATGGCCAGAATGTTGAGACTGGTGATGGTGATAGGGCTGACAGACGCTGCTGTTAATGATAGCGGAAGATGGCTATCATGACGGTGTGAGGAAATTTGTGGAAAATAGCACTGCTTAAGGGTGATCATGACGACTGTTAATGCAAATTTTAAATCCTAACAAGCACTTTAACAAGCACTTTTCCTGCAACATCTTCCACTGTGTAATACTTTATATAGCTCCCTGCACCAACATGCAACTCAACACTGCTGCTCATTTCATGCACTAAATGTACCCAATCTACGTAAATAATTTATGCATTTTATTCTAAAGAATGCTATCTTACAGTGTTTGTGACAATGTAAATACAAAGGGGCACTATCGGAGACCCCTGACAAACAATTATTCCTTACTGCTGTGATGACTTCCTCAACAAGGATTTTGATCGGATCTGGAAAAACTGTCTGATTTTTGCATCCACACTGAATAATGGTATAATTACCGACATGGATGGTAGGGAGGCTAAACCCTGAGAGGATTAATAGCAGTTAAGGGTGTTTTTATTATGATAACAGTGAATATGGATGAGCTGATGAACGTAAAATTAATTTTTGTGTGTTTTAGTTGAAGATTCATTGTATAGTCAATATTGGTGTATCCACATTAAGACAGTGTGTTCGCCATTGATTATTCTGTTTGTGTGTGAGATTTAATATACTGAGCTGATAAATGAATAATGGGAGCATTACAAGCCTTTCTCTGCTGTGTGTGTGTGTGTGTGCGTGCGTGCTTGTGTCAGAGAGACATCATCCCCTGCATGGGGACTGTCTCCTTAAAGGGGGTGATTTGCCTGCTGGCTTGCTCTTGTTAAAGGCCTGGCTGACATGCTTTGATGTGGTTCTCTGCTCCCTGCAGTTTGATTGGCACTCTGGATTAATGTTGTTCCACAGATGAAAGGAACTCCAAGGGAATGATAGGAATTTTATTAAATGAAAATAGAAAATATTAAACGTGATTAATGAATTGGTTATGTTTGCAAAGTGCTGTCTGTCATGCTCTGGACACGTGTCGTCCGTTTCCCCCTCTCCTCAGTAAGATCCTCTCACACAAAATGAGGTTCATCTGAAGCCTTCTCTATTCGTGTTGCTGTTTTACCTCTGGACCACCTCACCCTCCTCCTCTTCCTAAGCCCATGGCTGTGTCCGAAATCGCCCCCTAACCCCTACTCCCTACTCCCTACATAGGGGATATAAATGTAGTGCACTATGTAGTGAGCTCAACAGAAAAATCTTTCGGACACTACTCTCGTCGCCAGTAATTACGTCATCGCTGTCGCACAATTAAAACGTACCACATTATTGTCGTCTCACAAAATACTTGTTTGTGTACCACTGCATTTTTATTAAATTAGAG